>JBCNJP010002284.1:0-31159 GCA_039602395.1 Deinandra increscens subsp. villosa | reverse complement strand
TAAAAGTTAATGAATGATCGGTTCAAGCAAGTCGAGCTTCATATTAATTAAATAAACTTTGATTTAATTAATATTTATGTTATTTGATTTTAAATTTAATTTGCTCATGTTATTTATGTTCACTAGTTAGCTGGTTAGTGAGCACAAGGGCTCTCATTATAAATACGAGTGTTAGCCCTAATTTAGAAAGGGATGAATCTTTGAGAGTGTGTGAGCTACATTTCTAAAGATAGAGAGTCTCATCTTGGGTTTGAGCTCAACCCAAGATGTCTATGGATTTCTTATGATGAGATTGTAAGCATTCGACTCATTATAATCATCCGACTATTAATGAAATCGTTTGCTTTCATCATTTTTGTTGTTTGATTTTCTAGATTCTCGATCATCGCGTCTCAAAGTCTTTACGAGCTCTCCGTTGAACACGATCCGGGTTTGTGACGTGAAATCGGTCCTGACAAATGGTATCGGAGCTTTTCGGTATGAACAAAACCTTTTTTGCTCTTGAGGATTTTGCAAGATTTGGCTCATTTTTGTGAAGTTTATGAAGATTGAAGGTTGCTTCTTGAGTGGAAACATCATTTGGAAGCTGATTTATCCTCAAATTCAACATCAGGATAATTTTCATCATTTTTTGGGTTGTTTTTGTTCAAAAAATGGGAATAAAACTTCAAGAACAAAAAAATCACTGTTCTTCAAGTCTTGGGTATTGATTCTCATCATCTGGCAAAGCTATTGGTGCATTGAAATCAGCAATTGGAGAAAATTGATTGTTTATCATCTTCCTGTTCGTGGTCTGCTCTTCACAGGTTCAAATTTGATTATTTTTTAGGTTGTTTTGGTTAAAATTGATGATTTTCGAGTATTAGTGACCTAAAAATAAACTCATTTTCGTCAAGTTTTGAATCCGTGAGAGCAAAATGTAGTGAATTTTTGAAACTTTTCTTAAAATCACTTTTTGATCGAATTGGATGTGTTAGACTCAGATTTGGATGTTGGTGTAGTTTTCACTATTGATCTAGACTATATTTCTAACATATTGTAGCTTTCATTACACCATTTTGAACAAGTTTGATTTTCACCAAATTCTCCATTGAAGAACAAAACTATGTTTTTATAAAATTTTCATGTTTTGCTTATTTGATTGAATTTGTGCATTGTTTGAGTATGTTTTATGTTTGTGAATTGATTCTAGATATATCCTAAAGCTTTTGGATACAACAAACTCCATTTTCATCAAATTTGGTAAATTACTAAAATTTCAAGTTTACTCACTTTTCATGGACTGTTCAAGTGTTGCTAATACGGGTTGTCGCCGGTGATTGATTGGAAGAAAATAGGTTTGTCGCCGGCTTTGTCCAGGGAAGAAGACGGGGTGGGGATTTTTTTTTTAATTAAATCAACTTTAGAAAATGACATTATTTACTCTTGAAGTTTATATAAATAAAACAAGTTTAGATAATGACATTATTAGTCCCCCATACTAACAGTTTAGAAAATAACAGGGTGTAAAAGAAAGACCGTTTTTTGCAAAAAAATTACTTGGGATTATTATGGAAAATTGGATTTTAATAATCCTAACTTTTGACTATTGGCCAACAATAATCTCACGTTTAAAAATCCTTGTCACCAGTCCCAACTTTCAACATTATTTTTTCTATTGGACCCTCTGTTAAATTTTGTTAATTCCGTTAGACATTCCATGACGTGGCGGATGATGTGTAATAATTTTTAAACACCTCATTCCCACCTCATTCCATTTCGAAACATCTCAGATCTGTACGGGAACTTTAAGAACATCTTCACTTTGGACCTAACCTTGCTTATGAACCACGTATGAACACATCTTCACTTTGGACCGGTGACAAAATCTCCGACCGACCACTCGAAATTACATATCAGTTTCGGTCTTATATGCACGGTTTTTCAATTCCAAATCATTGCTGCAATTAGTTTCAGAATTAAATCAAGTTTGAATTGAATCAATCTGTTCATCGTCTTCTTCAAGCAAGGTGTTCATCAATGGCCAAATGTTTGTAACTTGGGCTTTTCGCTCCAATCAGATCTCATCAGTTTCGGTTTTCATTTGTGAATCCATTACTGCTAATATTTGTTTGATTCGACTAAGTTTATATCAAAATCATAATCACAGTTCTTATTTATCATCGTTATCGTGTTTGTTTTGCTCGATCTTCAAAAACTTCACAAAACCACGTCAATATGGATCTTAGTTGAATTGGTTTTCGATTTCGATCGCAATGGTGTGATTAATTTCCTGATTCAGTCAGTTTTGGTGAAGTTGTGATTAATCAAAGTTCTTGGTTCATATGGTTGGATTCGGTGGAATGGAATGGAGACGAAGGGTTTATTCGTTTTCCGGTTATTGCGGTGGTGAAGAAGGTGAAATTGAGTTGGTAAATTGTTGTTGGTGGTCTACGTATTCAATTGGTAGCGGTGGTGACGGAACGGAGGTCAGAGGCGGTGAACAGGCAATTGGCCAGTTGCTGATTATGTTCTTCGTGAAATTGAGTGGTTGTCTCCATAAGGTGCAGCTGTTCAAAATCTAGGTGGTGGATGTGGTATGGTCGGCACTCGGCAGTGGTTGCGATGGTGGATGTAGGTGGTGGTTTGGAGATAAATTAGGAACTTAGGGTTTTTTGGTATGGTCGGCACTCGGCAGTGGTTACGGTGGTGGATGCAGGATGGATATAAGGCCTCTTAAAAAATTAAAATTAAAAAAGTTTATTACATGTCATCTACCATGTCATCAAATGCCTAACAGAGTTAACAAAAATTAACGGAGGGTCCAACAGAAAAAATAATGTTGAAAGTTGAGACTGTTGACAAGAATTTATAAATGTGGGATTATTGTTGGCCAATAGTTAACCATTAGGATTATTAAAATCCAATTTTCGATTATTATTCGCCAAACATGAATAGATAGGATTATTAAAATCCATTTTCCCTCTCGAATATCATCATCAATTATCCACCATAATATGGATTCATCTAAAAACTTTATGAACCGCTATATAACTTGTCATTATTTATATACTTGTTATCCCATACCAATAACCCACATATCGCAACTCATATATTGCCATAATCATCGTCTTCTTCATCATTGATTTTGTTTAGGGTTTGGGTTACGAAACTCAATTTGCTTGTGTGATGAGGAATGCGTGGTACCGTGGTGAAGGTATTGATGAGGAGGCGCACATGGCGATCCATTCAAGAGCCTTAGCCTGTGACAATGTAAGGCAACACAGACATTAATTAAAAATTTATCATCGGGCGCAAATCCTCTCCACACCATCTAATCATAACTAAGCACATACATATACAAACACATAGTGCTATGCGAGCTCTATCAACTAGTGCCCCCAAAACACAAATCAACAGTTACAGTTAACAAAGCAAGCAATTCATGAATCACAGATAACCTTACTTGGAAAAATGATATTTATCTGTACCTCTTTTACACGAGAACTCACCTGGTGCAGAGCTCATCCGGTGACCAAATACAGAAGTGCAGTTTAATACGGATTCGTATAAGCGGGTTTAGATAACCTAGGCTAAAACCTAGCGGCGAAGACGCTTGGCCAACCAAGTCGCCGACGACGGTTTGATATCCGGCCAACCGGAACTATCGATGAACAAACCTGTTCAACAAGAAAATACTTTCTTTTTATTCAATAATCAACTCCCCTAACTATGAGATACAATTGTGTTTAAATAGAGAAACAAATAATAGGAAACCTAATTAATCTAGGAAACTATTAAATAATAATATAACCTATTTAAAATAATATAAAAGATAGAGTATGGAACAAGAAACCCGATAGGGTTCAGATTCCCTGGTTGCGAACCGGGTTCGAATACGGATCATCCAAATCCGTATCATCCTCCCCTTCTTTGAAAAACTCGTCCTCGAGTTTTAACATCGAATCAAAACCACCAGGATCAAATGGAATATCCTGACGTCTTCCTCTTAACACCTTCACAATCAAAATCATCACGACCAACTCTTTAAGTTTATCTTCGCAGGTAACTCGAGTCGGTTTCAAGAGAGCTCCATTCGGACGGTCGAGTCCCAGGTCTATTAAATTGTCTGGTCCTCCCACACCCTTCTTCCTCTCCCCCTCTTCGAAAAAGACTCGCCCTCGAGTCTTGAGAACGTCAAAAAGGTCTGCACCATTTCTCAAGCATGTTGAAGGCAACTCAGTCATAATTGTGTGCTTACGTGTTGGATCCCCATATGGATCATGATTAGCTACGATGGTCTCAAAATAAGCCACATTTATTATTTTTTGATTACGACCAATTGCTTTTAAGTTCCTCCAATGTTGACCAAATTCTTTTTTCGTGGATGACCTTTTGATAGCTGTGATAGCAGATTCACATTTATCCACAAGCTTGCTTTCTAAAAATTTGAATGCTAAAGAAACACAATATTCGGCGGAATATTGGTAGTAAACATAGATGACTAAATGCAATTCCCACGTCAGAATCGAATTCGTCTTTAAATCATTTAAGATAACCACAAAATTTTTAAAACCCAAGTAATGTGGATACCTCAAAATTTGAACTGCTTCATCCCTTTTGTGTAGGCTAGAATTACTAAATTGTAGGAAAAAAGAACCGACCACATCGACCCTTCGAACACAAACGGTTGTTGATGCTTGGTGCGTGGATGGCGCGAGCGGCACCGGTTGCGGGCCGAGTGCGGGCGGCGCGGATGGTGGTGAGTGTGCGGGTGCCGCCTGCGGGGAAGCAGGTGGGGGAAGAGTAACCCAACCAAGAAATAATTGGATGCGCAGACACTCTTCCGCGTCAGGTGTCACTTCGTCTTCGTCGTATCGCGGATAACAGTGAAGTCCCGGATCTTCATACTGCACCTTGATATCACGAATCCGTTGTTGTAGATGCTCTATCTCAGCGATGTCACGAGGATCACGTTGTTCATGGCCGTTGCCTCCGGCGGCGAATCTACGGTGTTGATGACGACGTTCTCTCCTACGATCAGACATCATGCGAACCTGATGCTCTGGTACCACTTAATACGGATTCGTATAAGCGGGTTTAGATAACCTAGGCTAAAACCTAGCGGCGAAGACGCTTGGCCAACCAAGTCGCCGACGACGGTTTGATATCCGGCCAACCGGAATTATCGATGAACAAACCTGTTCAACAAGAAAATACTTTCTTTTTATTCAATAATCAACTCCCCTAACTATGAGATACAATTGTGTTTAAATAGAGAAACAAATAATAGGAAACCTAATTAATCTAGGAAACTATTAAATAATAATATAACCTATTTAAAATAATATAAAAGATAGAGTATGGAACAAGAAACCCGATAGGGTTCAGATTCCCTGGTTGCGAACCGGGTTCGAATACGGATCATCCAAATCCGTATCATCCTCCCCTTCTTTGAAAAACTCGTCCTCGAGTTTTAACATCGAATCAAAACCACCAGGATCAAATGGAATATCCTGACGTCTTCCTCTTAACACCTTCACAATCAAAATCATCACGACCAACTCTTTAAGTTTATCTTCGCAGGTAACTCGAGTCGGTTTCAAGAGAGCTCCATTCGGACGGTCGAGTCCCAGGTCTATTAAATTGTCTGGTCCTCCCACACCCTTCTTCCTCTCCCCCTCTTCGAAAAAGACTCGCCCTCGAGTCTTGAGAACGTCAAAAAGGTCTGCACCATTTCTCAAGCATGTTGAAGGCAACTCAGTCATAATTGTGTGCTTACGTGTTGGATCCCCATATGGATCATGATTAGCTACGATGGTCTCAAAATAAGCCACATTTATTATTTTTTGATTACGACCAATTGCTTTTAAGTTCCTCCAATGTTGACCAAATTCTTTTTTCGTGGATGACCTTTTGATAGCTGTGATAGCAGATTCACATTTATCCACAAGCTTGCTTTCTAAAAATTTGAATGCTAAAGAAACACAATATTCGGCGGAATATTGGTAGTAAACATAGATGACTAAATGCAATTCCCACGTCAGAATCGAATTCGTCTTTAAATCATTTAAGATAACCACAAAATTTTTAAAACCCAAGTAATGTGGATACCTCAAAATTTGAACTGCTTCATCCCTTTTGTGTAGGCTAGAATTACTAAATTGTAGGAAAAAAGAACCGACCACATCGACCCTTCGAACACAAACGGTTGTTGATGCTTGGTGCGTGGATGGCGCGAGCGGCACCGGTTGCGGGCCGAGTGCGGGCGGCGCGGATGGTGGTGAGTGTGCGGGTGCCGCCTGCGGGGAAGCAGGTGGGGGAAGAGTAACCCAACCAAGAAATAATTGGATGCGCAGACACTCTTCCGCGTCAGGTGTCACTTCGTCTTCGTCGTATCGCGGATAACAGTGAAGTCCCGGATCTTCATACTGCACCTTGATATCACGAATCCGTTGTTGTAGATGCTCTATCTCAGCGATGTCACGAGGATCACGTTGTTCATGGCCGTTGCCTCCGGCGGCGAATCTACGGTGTTGATGACGACGTTCTCTCCTACGATCAGACATCATGCGAACCTGATGCTCTGGTACCACTTAATACGGATTCGTATAAGCGGGTTTAGATAACCTAGGCTAAAACCTAGCGGCGAAGACGCTTGGCCAACCAAGTCGCCGACGACGGTTTGATATCCGGCCAACCGGAACTATCGATGAACAAACCTGTTCAACAAGAAAATACTTTCTTTTTATTCAATAATCAACTCCCCTAACTATGAGATACAATTGTGTTTAAATAGAGAAACAAATAATAGGAAACCTAATTAATCTAGGAAACTATTAAATAATAATATAACCTATTTAAAATAATATAAAAGATAGAGTATGGAACAAGAAACCCGATAGGGTTCAGATTCCCTGGTTGCGAACCGGGTTCGAATACGGATCATCCAAATCCGTATCACAGTTTCTGGTGCCATGCGTATCAAAGGCTTGCCTTCTAATGCATGGAAAAAGTCAGTTTCCAAGAAATGATAACAAATGCCAATTCTAACAATTCAATGCAGGAACGTTATATGAAATATAAACCAATTTACTTATGAATGGGTAATGGGTCAAACGCGTAAAATCACATAAATCAACAAATGAAACAGGTCAAATGGGTCGAACAGAAAAACAAAAAATTAGTAATAAAAGAAATGGGTCAAACAGTCGCAAAAATGGATTTTTAATGAGTAGCACCACCTACATCATTTAGTCAAATAAATCGATTATGACTAACACAGAAATAACTGAACTTTGTAATCGTATTAGACATTGATTATTGACAAAAAATGTTTTAAAAAATTGAACAGCTTAACCGGATAGGCCCAGTTCAAACCGTTATAAGAGATAGCGTATTTTCAACAACAATAACAACCGTTATAAGAGATTGCTTATTTTCACCTGAATCTATTTCCACCTGTTGCACACCCGCTTATTTTTCCACCACTACTTGGTGCTTTTATTTTATTTTTCAGAGTTGATACACATTCTTTTAAAAGAACGTAGAACCAATAGTTCTTCAATTTGAAGTACTCCCTTTGCCCAAAGAACATGGTTCGCTTGGGACATTATAAGATCAAAATTACTAACTGTAAAATTCAATATTTTCGAAACCAAACAAAATTTTTGAGGTTAAAGGCATAATCTATCTACTCGTAAACAAACAAACGTACCCAGTAAAATTCCACTCTTCCTAGAGTTATTGGTAGGATCTGGAAGTGTAGGATGGGGGCAAATCCCACTCATAACCTATCTACTTCCGACTATAAAAACTGCACTCTTGGTTAAGACCTTCAACTGCTATTTAGCAATTAAGCGGTAATGATTCATTCAAGAGGCTTGACCATGTGCTGTCACAATGCAAACCAATGCAAACATTAATCAAAATTTATCGTCGGGCACGAATCCCCTCTGCAGCATTTGATCATGGTACCAAAATGCTTCCTTCATGTTCTCTTGCGAAACATGGCCATTTATCAACGATATATACGTACCTCTATCAGGATCTAAACCCTTCCCAATCATCTTCCCATATATCATATCAGCATCATGCATCCTCCCCTGTTTACAGAATCTATCAAGAATCACATTACATGTAACAACATCCGTTTGCAACCCTTGACTTTCCATTTTGCTGACCAAGTCAAAAGCCTGAAACATTTGATCTTCCATCAAACACCCGTGTATAAGCGTGTTGAACGTAACATTATCAGGTGCAATACCATTGGAACCCATTCTATCGAAAACTTTAGCTGCCTCTACCGTTAATCCTGACCTACAATAGCCCTTTATAATGGTGTTGCAAGTCACAACTGTCGGTTTAATCCCTTTACTGATCATCTCATCCCATATCTTCAACGCCTCTACTACACGACCCTTGGTACAAAACCCATTAATTAAAATGCTGTATGAAATATGATTAGGGAAAATAGCTTTAAATATCATATTGTTCCATAAATCATTAGCTTTCTCCATATCACCTTCCTTACAAAACCCATCCATTAAAGTGTTATACGTTACGACATCCGGTTTTAAATTCCTTTGAAGCATTGATTCGAATAAAGTTAAAGCTTTGTCCATGTTTCGTCCTTTGGAGTACCCGTTAATCAGTGTCGTGAAAGTGTAAAAATCTGGATATATACCTCTTTCAATCATCTCATAAAAAAGTGCATTTGCTTCATGGAGCATTTTATTTTTGCATAATCCGTTTAAAAGCGTATTATACGTAACCACATCCAAAACACACCCATGATCCACCATTTCATCACGCATCTTCATCGCCTCAGAGATCGCACCATGTCTGCAAAACCCATTGATTAAAATCGTATGAATAACAGTATCAGGTACCAACCCGATACTCTTCATCTCCTTGAAGTAAGCCAAAGCACGATCAAGATTCACGCTTCTTGTAAACAACCCGATAAGCGAGCTATAAGTAACAAAATCCGGGACCACATTTTCCCGCAACATTTCATCTAAAACAGTTTCAGCTTCCAAAACATCATGCTTTCTACAACACTCAACCAACAACGTATTGTAAGTAGCAACATCCGGACTCAACCCGACACAAACCATTTCCTTCACAATCTCTTTGGCTCTTTCAAAACTCAGGTTCCTACAGACACCTTTTAAAACAGCATTATACGCGTACAACCCTGGCTCCAATCCATGGCTTCGCATGGTGTTCATAACTTTAAACGCCTCATCAAGATCACCAGAAACAGAATAACCGTTAATTAACGTATTATACGTCACAGCATCAGACCAAACACCCTTGGACTCAAACTCCAACAGCAAACTCTTGACATTATCAAACTTGTGCTGTTTACACGTAGCATTAACCATAACATTCATGGTATAACAGTTCATTTGGACTCCACTTGCAACAATCTCATTATACACCTCCCAAGCTAAATCCACCCACCCAATTTTCACAAGCCCTCCAAGAAGGCTATTGCAGCTGTTTATCGGAACCAAAATCCCCGATAATCTGATGAGTTTAAATGCCTCTACGCCTTCCCTAAGCTTCCTAGATTGCACATACGTCCGAAGCAAAAGATCAAAAACAGCAGGGGTAGACTTACATCTATGGTATGTGGAGATTAAACTGTGGACAACCACAACCGACCTCCGTGAAACGCCGCCACCCATTCGAAGCAATAACGCCTGTGCATCGGATGACTTTTTGTTTCGGGAGAGTATGTGAACCGCAGCACTCAAAGAAATCAAGGAGTGGTTGAATTTGGGATGATTAATGGCGATTGTGTCCAGAAATTGTTGACCTAGTTGTGAGTTATCGCGACAGTGGTATATGATGTCGGTGAAAGAAGACGGGGTTAACTGATATAGAATATGTCTGGAGAAATTGAGCTTGCCGTCTTTTAAACGCATCAAAATCTTCTCGATTAACAACTTGTCGGACGTTGGTGTTAATCGGATGGATGTTGTTTGAGAGACCAACCGTGGTGCTGTTGCTGCCATTTGCGATGCCCAACAATTCACCTCACTTCACTTCTGCCGGTTTAACGTTGCCAACGCAAATCGGTAGTGGTAAACCGTCCCGAACTCAATTTATTAATATATACGTTTTGAATCATTAAAATCTAGAGATCAACCGCGCGTTGCAGCGGTAACCGTTATATATCACGGAAATAGCAGCAAAAAAGATTATATTAAACAATATGAGTACATAAGGTTATACATATCTTTAAGTAAAACACCAAAGGAAATATGCACGGAGAGGGTCTATACATAAACTATGTTACAACCAAAATATGATCCAAGAAGTGTAGGGGACTGAGGAGATAATTCTAGATTGTTTTAACAGCTGAGGATGTGTCATCTATAAAATTCAGATAATAACTAATTAAAATGAGTTCAGATAATAAAATTTTAGCGAGATTTAAATATGGGATGTAAAAATATTATAAGAGTAAAAAAGTTGTCTAAATCTATTAAAATGTGTAAAAAATTAACAAAGAAAAAGTTCAAAAAAGAATTTGGAGCTTACAATGTTTGAATCAGCGACCTATAAGTTAGCATATGAGGGGCTCAAGCAGTTGTGTTGTCTTACTTTTGTTGATTATTATCTAACTTAAGCTATTTAATGTCTAAAAAACATGACATTTGAGTGTGTGCCGTTGTCTAATGTAGTATATTCAAGGACACAAGCGTTGTCGCGGGAATAATACGTAAACAAAAAAATTGAATTCGTATAACACAACGTATAAGACAGGATAAAATAAGTAACGACCAAAACACTACACTAACAATGCTAAAGATAAATAAAACAAAAAAAAAGTAAAAGAAAAAATTATGAATAATACTATTTAAAAAAGTTTACAAACGTTATAGGATATAGTACCGGAGCTAAATAATTAAAAAAAACATAGGCGGAAAAATAAGTATACGAAAAAATTTGAAATAAATTTATTCCACATGAATTTTTATAAACAGATGAAATAAAACAATGCAAAAACAAAATCATCTTATTGATTTTGATCTCTATCAGAGAGTCGTAGCTTAGATCTGTGCCAAGGTTTCAAATGAAAAGGATATAGGATTTTTATCTGAAACCCATCTCTTAACCAATTTTTAGGAAATTCTGTTTTGGAGAATTGAAGACCATTATAGCTGCACTTTAGATACAACTCATATCAATAACAAAAACACATGTAGGCACATTTGATAGTATATATAAAATCAGGAAAAAATATGACTTGATTTTAAAAAAGTATCAAAACATGAGAAAAAATTATTTGAAGCGTGAATTTTGAAATGGTTCGTTTTAAGGTAAAATTAAAAAAATGTGGATAAAGAATAAACATGCCACAATTACAAATACTAAAAATTTGAGCTTACAAGTTAATAAAGAACACATTTATTTATATTTAAATATATTAAAAAAAGACATTAAAACTAATTAGATATGATATAAATGAAAAAAGTTCATATAAAAAAATAAAAACACCTGTAGGCACATTCGCTATGATATATCTAAAATCGCATAAATAGATCTGATTTAAGAGCAAATATATACCGCAAAATAAGGAACGAAGATATTTTTTAAAGGAAAAATTGGCTCATATTAATCCCAACTATCAAACCAATTATTAAACCATTGGCCTATATTGAACCGTCGTTCACTATAGACTAACCCAGTTAGTATGAGGGACTGTTTTTGTAATTTTTTAAAATGAATGAACTATTCTTTTAAATGAGTTTTTTATTGAGTTCTTATATTAATAAAAATAAATTTTAAAAAATGAACATTCAAGCTCGAAGATTATTAAAATCTTATTTTCCAAAATTAAATTACAATTTTTTTGTGAACAGTCACGTAAAAGAGATTAAGAATAAACCTTTAAAAAAATTGATTGAAATATTTGAGTTTCATAAACAAACTATATTTGTTAGTTTACTAATTCTCGTTAGAAGTTACTAGTTACGTTCTCTAGTCCGTACTACGGTTAGTTTTATACATTCTTCAACATTTCATTTACCTGCGTGATTCGAAAAAAGTATGATAGACTTTTGGAGTTTCGGCTATAGGGTGAAGATTTCTAGCTTGAATGTTATTTTTTTTTAATATCTTTTTTATTAATATAAGAACCCAATAAAAAAACAGTTTTAAAAAACAGTCAATACATTTTAAAAAATTAAAAAAACAGTCCCTCATACTAATTGGGTCCCAATAAGGTTATTATCGGCCAATGTGTGATAACTGAGATTAATAGGGACCAATAAACCTTTTTAAAAAGTAAATTTTGAACTGGTTCGTTTTAAGGTAAAATTATTTGCATAACCTAGATAAAAAAAAGAAACATGTCAAAACTACAAATACTAAAAATTTAAGCATAAAAGTTAATAGTGAATAAATTTCAATATATTTAGATATATTAAAAAAGAAGCCAATAAAAATAGTTAGATATAATATATGAAAAAATTGAGAAACTAAAAAGGAAAGAAGTGAAAGGAAAAAAAAAAAAGGAAAAGGTCAAACAAAGGCACGAGTCCATATGAGAACTTTGGCTTTGTATATATATACAATATATCTATAATTGTTAATTTCATGCATATTCTTTTTATTATCAGAATAACGTATTACATTACAACATTAGACAAAAAAAAAGTTATAGATCATAATATGATATTGGTGACTTTACTCTCTTTATTTTTAAATAATAAAGAGAGTTTAAAAAAACAATCAAACCCTCAATAGCGACTAACATGCAAGATAAACGTGATCATGTTTAAAAAACAATCAAACCCTCAATACCGACTAACATGAATTATAAATTGACAAACTTGACACCTTAAGTCTATATAGAACGTTGATGAGTATAAAGTTTTTATCAAAATTCTAATGAGCACATTCTAAATGTTAAGTATAAAATCTAAATTATAATCAAAAGATTATAATGGTATCAATAAAAAATGTTATGTTGATATACATTAGAAAACTTACAATTGTATTAGTCACGATGTCTAAAATTTCCAAATTAGATAAACATGGCTCATTTGATATGGTAGAAAAAACTATTTAATTTTGGATATTATGAACATGATTTTTATCGTTTATGAATTTCTCTATAAATAGTACCATCCACAACGCAACGCTGATTGAATTTGTAAAATAGTATTAGGTATTCTTTAATTAAAATATTAAATATGATTTGCTCAATTATATTTAAAACACACACTAAATAAGTGTTTATTGGTATTTATAAGTTTCTACATATTTTTTAAAATGAAAATAATAATAGTTTAAAAATTATTTTTAGATAAAAATAAGATGTAAATTAATATATGATTGTCATAATTCCATAAATATAAATATATAAAAATATATCATGATTGTAAAATAGGATATAGTTTCCAATAAAAATAATTAATTAGGGAGTAGATTTGGGAGGGAAAACTTTTGTGAGAATGAATTTAGTATTGACATGTGTCAACAATTGTAATTGTTTATTAGAGTAGGAAGATATATATATATATATATATATATATATATATATATATATATATATATATAGGATAGAGTTCATTGTAGACCCCTTAAGAACTGTTGACCCGTAGAACTCTTTTCTAACCGTACGATCTTAAATCCTAAGTTTTTAGGCGGAGGGGTACGATGGTCAAAAGAAATTGATAAACCCCAATTACCAATTTTAGGCTTATAAACCTCTAAATCGGCGATGAGTCTTCTCAGACCCCAATCATCGATCAAACTTCGGCGAGAAAATCAGGCCATCAAACCTCCTAAATCTGCCATCAAACGTCCGATTATCGCACCTCCGAAATCAATTCTGATTTACCTCCAAGAATTCGCACCTTCAATGGATCTAGAAGCACCGAATCTAGATGCAAAAATCATTGAAAAATCTGGATCTAAAACGAGCTTTCTTATGACGAGTAAAGAGCCGATAATTTCGCCGATGATGAGCGAAAACCAGACGAAATAATCTTCGACAGCCGATGACGACTCAATGATGAGAAAAGGTAATCCTGATTCGTACTTCACATCTCTCCCTGCTCATTGAACTTTTTTCAATTTAGATTTTAATTATATTTGTTGTTCATTCACAATTAAAAATTCACTATAGTTTAAAATGCTAGGGTTGTTCATCCATAAGTAGCTAGTAATTGTGAAAGTTCCTAAATATTACCTAAAACTCACTGAGTTTTGATATAACAAAATGTACACCATTTCTAGTGATCAGATTTAGATACGAATTAGATAAGACCTATAAAATCGATCAATAGAAAATGTCTAATCGATTTATAAAACTCATTGTTGATTTACTTTAAGTTTGCAGTGAGTTTTATTGGAATCTTAAGATGAACATCAATAATATATGTTATACTCATATCTTCAAGTATAGTGAGTTTTAAATCCTTGGTGAGTTTTAAAAAGCCATCTATTCAAGTTTGCAGTTAGTTGTTCCAATATGTTTTAAAAAGCCATATATTCATTTGAGTTAAAACTCACTGCAGAGTGTTTTATTCTGATATAGCTACAAATGATCTGAGTTTTCAGTGATTTGTAGTGAGTTTTATTCTTATATAGCTGTAATTGATCTGAGTTTTCAGTGAGTTTTAAAAAACAATTGTTTTTAAAAAAACAGAGTATAAAAAAACATAGTTATAAAACTCCCTGCAAAATTAAACTTAATTTAAACTTAGTAATTTGCTAATTTGTATTCATATTAAAACTCAACCAAAAGTAATATAGTCTTTGATAAATAATTTGAACAATGAGTTTAAATTTTGAACAGTGAGGATCAGGGGGTTGTGAATTAGTGGATGTGAACAATGAGTTTTAATTTTGAGTTTGTAAATATTTGAATTTAAGCGCTGAGTTTTAAAGTAAGAGATAAATTATAATTTCTTGTGTGTTTATGAGTTGTGATATGACAAACTATGCACCATGCCTACTGATCAGAATTAGATAAAGACCTAGAATTAGAATAAGTTGTGACCGGAAATGGATATTAAGTCATATTAATAACTGAGTTCTAAATAACTTAGTGAGTTTTAGTTGTTAGTGTGTAACACATTTAGTTAAAACTCACTGAGTTATAAAACTCACTTTCGGTTATAAAACTCACTTTCAGTTAAAACTCACCTTCAGTCAAAACTCAGTGATTTAACTTGTAAAACTCACTGAAAACTCAGTGACTTATAAAACTCACTGAGTTATAAAACTCACTTTTAGTTAAAACTCACTGAGTTGTAAAACTCACTTTCAGTTAAAACGAGTTATAAAACTCATTTAAAACTCAGTGAGTTTTAAATAAAATAAAACTCACCGGAAACTCAGTCAAAACTCACTGAGTTATAAAACCAACTTTCAGTTATAAAACTTACTTTCAGTTAAAAATCAGCAGTGAGTTTAATTCCAGTGAGTTTTAGCAAGATATATAGTTGTTCATAATTAGTGAGTTTAAAACTCATTGTTAAAAGTCATTGTTGTGTTTGAGAGCCTTGTGCTTTTTAAATCCAAGTTTAAATTTTATTCGGTCAAAATAATTAGTTTCATGGCTAGTGCAACAAACTTAACTGTACAAGGGTGAAGTAAATTTACTTATTTACCCTTTTAAACCTAATCTGCATAATAATTTTCAATGAATGATCTATTGTGTTCTTAATTGCATAGATGCTAAGTGGCACAGTAGAGAAGAAGTGAAGAGAGCGTTGACTTTAACCGAATATGAAAAAGCACAAAAAGCAGCTGCATCAAAAGTTGACCAAATCTGCAAAGGGGTGGAAAAAGGTTAAAGTCTTGCTGCAGATTTCAACGTTGAAAGTCGGGAGCTTGTGCCCATGTTTGTTCCTGGGCCTTTTGCAATTGCTCATCATCTTATATCATCATGGGCTCATCTGGTCAGTATTGACTTTTGAGTTTCTAATATTTGTTTAAGAAAGATTAGGCATGGAAATTTGTTCGGGTTGAGTAATGGGTCAAAGCGGACTCTGGTTTTAATATGTAAAGTATAACATGTAATGTTTAGTATAGTCAAAACAGATTGGGTCATGTTGGACTAACTACGGATGTAAATGAGATAGACAAGCTCTAGCTCGGCTAACCTTGAGCATGGTTCTTGACTTGTTTTGAGCACTATATCAAAAGCTGAGCTCGACTTGTGAATAGTTTTTCAAACTTGAGCTTGGCTCGTCTATTATTTAATGTTTTTATTTATATACATAAATAATCTTTTTGTAATATTTATAGTTTTAATTTCATATATAACAAAATATACTTAGTATAATTCTCACTCATAGCAGATCTAAGGGTCTAGGGGTGTGATGGGCATCCTAGATGTAGAGAAGCTACTCCCACCGAGGCCTTTGGCTCAAAAGATTTAACTAGAGTAGAGTTTAAAATACAACAATAGTTTTATAATTTGTACATATATAACATGCTCTATGTTATTTAAAAACTTTTATCACAACTATGTATATAATTATACTAAATATAAAGTCTTATACTTGTACAAATGATAGGTTTGTTTATGATCATGAGTCAAACTCAGTATATGAAGCTCAGGCCTTATATGTTTATTCAATGAGCTTCAATTTAGCTCAAGCTCATTTAATCTCTACTCTATTCGAGCTTTTGGTGAGTTGAATTAAAGTAGTTAACGAGCGGCTTGGCTTATTCATAAAGGATAATGTCTTAAGAAAATGTATTAGTAGAATATATACACTTTGGATGGCTTTCTTCCTATATTAGTAGAATAATAATCTCTTTTTTTTTTGTTTTTTTTTTGTTTTCGCAGGTTTAATCAACTTGAGGTTTCATTGACTTGGTTCGCGGTTCTATTGAAGTACTATTTGATCCATATGATACTAAAATAGAGTTCATAAAGTTATGTTAAATCTAAGATGGTATGTGTTTGTAAATTGTATATGAAAAAGCTTTTACATCCAATAATTGTCATTTTTTACACCTTAAAAGCAACGTTTGTTTTAGTTTATTTTTTTCAAATACTTTGTGTATAATGCCCAATAAAGGAACAAAGTATGTGAAGGATAAGATTTGAGTGTGTGCTATAATACAAGTATATTTAACATCAATGAACAAAACTAAAACCATATGTAATGGTTTTGCTGCACAAGTATTGATTACCACTGAATTTGGAGGTTATGATTGTTGTTGATATCATATAATGAGATTTACGCAACTGAAATTCTAATTTGACTAGTTATGTTGAGATTAAAGAATGTCATTAGGCATGAATTTGGGTTATGATTTACGCAAATTTAAGGTCTAAAAACTTTTAATTATTATTTGGGATGGTTTCATCATTTAAAAACACATGGAAATGTGGTATATGAATGTGCTAGTTTGTTGTTGGATTTGTGTTATAAAACTCACATTCAGTTAAAACTCAGTGGTGAGTTTTAATTTAAAACTCAGTAGTGAGTTTAATTCCAGTGTGTTTTAACAAGATATATGGTTGTTCATAATTAGTGAGTTTAAAACTCATTGTTAAAAGTCATTGTTGTGTATAAAACTCACTTTCAGTAAAAACTCAGTGAGTTATAGAACTCAACTTCAATTAAAACTCGGTGATTTAACTTATAAAAACTCAGTGACTTATAAACTCACCTTCTGTTAAAATTCAATGAGTTCTAAAACTCACTTTCAGTTAAAACGAGTTATAAAACTCATTTAAAACTCAGTGAGTTTTAAATAAAATAACACTCATCGAATACGCAGTTAAAACTCACTTTCAGTTAAAACGAGTCAAATGGCAATTTCCTAAAAACTAATGAACGATACATATTATAAACATCGAAAGAGATTTTTGATCATCTTCTGTATCATCTTCAACTTAAAAAACAACAAAACATATACTTGTATCATCTTCTATTTCCAATCAACTACTTAGATTAAAATAAACAAAATTTGGAACCGATATTAATAAAACAGAGAGTTTTGGATCGATTGTTACCATGAATAGGGATTTTTGAACCGATTGAATATGAAAATCGATAGCCCCCAAAAATGGATTGTTCGTCAGAATCGAAAATCCTACAAAAACGAAAACTAAAGAAACCAATTATTCATCAGAATCGAGAACACCAAAAATCAAAATCCATCAAAAACTTACATCGATTATCAGAAGAACAATTGGAGGAAAAAATCAGTCAATAAGAGAGGAAGAAAGCAGATCGAGAATCCAAATAAAGAGAAATAGGAGGAAAAGGGGAAATCAGATAAGGGAAAACATATAATGCAAAAGTACATTAATGCCCCTCCGTATGTTTTCTTTTAAAATCTCTTAACTTCAACAAATCAATTTCAGCCGTAAGATTAAAAAGATCTAATGGTGATTAGGGGGTCTACGGGGTCTATAGTTTTCAAGGGGTCTACAATGAACCTTTGACTATATATATATATATATATATATATATATATATATATATATATATACACACTAGGTTAGTAACCCGTGTATTACACAAGCTGAATATACATTTATAATATCAAATAAATACAAAATAAAAAGATAATGATTAAGAAATTTGAAATTTATGATTGAACAAAAATTTTATTATATATTAAACAAAACTTAATGCATTTAAGAAATTTATTATGTTTGACAAGTTGTTAATTATTTTAAAAAAAAAAACTAAAGTTATTGAGTAATTAATGAAATCTACATTAATTTTATCAAACTTTTAAAATAAAATTTTAGTTTTGACAAAATTGGTAATTAATCTTAATTGATAATTTACTAAATTGGTAATTGATTGTGAGTTTGATATATGACGTGATGATGTGGACACTTTATAAATAAGACATGTGGCACAAATTTTAATGCTTTATTAGGATTAAGATATATATATATATATATATATATATATATATATATATATATATATATATAGGGGAAGGATCAAATAAAAACAAGATGTTATTGCGAAAACACGAAAACAAATATTAAAACCTCTATAACTTCCTCATACGTTAATATTTATTTAAAAATTTTACACCAAAAGTCTTAAAATTATGCCATCTTTGATTCTGGGAAAAAAAATTAAATATATAAAATTTCATGATTTTTTTGTTTATTGCACATGTGAAATAATACGTATTAATTATATTACACATGTGCAATGTTTTTTCCAGAATTAAAGATAAAAAATTATAAGATCTATGGTACAATATTTTATCAAAAATATTAACGTATGAAAAAGTTATAGAGGTTTTGATATTATTGCACATGTGCAATAATAACTTTTTATTGCACATGTGCAATAATGAAAAAAAATTAAAAAAAACGTTGAATTTTTTTTAATTTTCTCCAGAATTAAAGATAACAGAATTATAAGATTTATGGTGTAATTTTTTATAAAAAATTTTAACATATGAAAAAGTTATAAACGTTTTAATATTATTGCATATGTGCAATAATAATAATAAAAAAAATTATTGCACCTGTGCAATAATAATTTTTTTTTTAAATATGATTTTTTTTTTAAATTTACTCCAGAACTAAAGATAACATAATTTTAAAGATTTTGGTGCAATTTTTTTAAAAAAAATATTAACGTATGAAATAGTTATAGAAGTTTTAATATTTATTTTCGTGTTTTCGCATTAAAAGTTGTTTTCACATGATCCTTACCCTATATATATATATATATATATATATATATATATATATATATATATATATATATATATATATATAGGGTTAGGTTCTTTTGAGAACCTTTATTTATTGTGAGAACCACGAGAACAGTTGTGAGCCACATATTTTACCACCTTATAAAAATGAGTGGTTTAAATTAACCCAAGAATAAATTATATTAAACAAATATTTATATATTTTAAAATTATATAAAATGTGATTTAAGTAATTTTCTATTTAAATTGATATGACATAATAAGATGATGTGACATAAATATCTACTTTCCCCCTCTATTTTATATCGTTAATAACTTTTTATACAATAATAATTTTTTTTAAAAATTACACCATTAAATAAGACATTTTTATCTTTAATTTGGTTATAGTCTCGTTATTTTTTATAAAAAAAAAATTCGTAAGTTTTTTCAATTTAGGAAACGAACAATTACGTATGTGTAGCCAACAAATACATATGTGTAACGAACAGTTACACGTATGTAAAATTTTAAAAAATATAAATATTTAAGTTTATCTCTCATTGACCAGTATATCATATTTTATTTTTCTCTCATTTTTTGTAAACACATTATCTATAAGGTGAATGCTCAAACATTTTTTTCTTGCTACAACCATGTAGCTAGTTCTTACAAACCTGAAGCATTGTGTATAAAAAATGTAAACAAGTATTTACATGGTTGAATGCTCGTAGGCATCTGTTACATAGTTATTGTTTTCTATATTGCATATGTGTAACTAACAGTTACATGTATGTAAAATATTAAAAAGTTATAAATATTTAAATTTCTCTCTCACTAATCAATATATCACATTTTCTTCTCTCTCATTTTCCGTAAACACATTATCTATCAGGTAAATGCCCAAACATATTTTCCGCAAAGACATTTTCTTGCTACAACCATGTAGCTGGTTCTTACAAACCTGAAGCATTGTGTAACAAAAATGTAAACAGGTATTTACATGGCTGCGTGCTTGTAGGCATCTGTTACATAGTTGTTATTGTCTATATTGCATGATCGTAGGCATCTGTTACATAGTTGCATCTTCTTACATATATGTTACATTTCTGTAACAAAGTCCTATCAACTCGTAGTAAAACGTTACCGGTCGTGGAAAACTAAAACCATGATATTTCTAGCACGAAAACAATACCAAGATCTAAAATTTATTATTATTTTTGCAAGCACAAAAAAGAAAAACATCAAAAGGATCTCAAAATTATTAACACCAAGATCTCAAAACTATAAACTTTTTGAATGCATGTTGTTACATGTATGCAACGAACAGTTATGTATGAGTAACGAATGGTTACATATATGTTTTTACACTAATAAAAGGGTGTAATAGGTTCTTGCTACATTTATGCAGCAAGTTCTTACATACTTGAATCATGGTGTAACAAACATGTAAACATGTTTTTACACTAATAAAAGGGTGTAGGTTGTTGTTAAATTGGTGCAAAACTTCTTACATGTAAGAGTCGGTAAGAAAATTATAAAAAAGAGATCGGTAATGAGGAAATCCAAGAATACCGAATTAAATGGTATATAAAAGAAGTAAAAAGAGTTCAATCTCACAAACAATATAAAACGTTTTTTTATAAAAAAAATCCGTAATTTTGTTAATGTATGTAGTTACATGTAGGCAACGAACAAATACATATGTGTAGCGAACAAATACATATGTAAAGAACAACACACGTATGTAAAATATTAAAAAATATAAATATTTAAATTTATCTCTCATTGATCAGTGTACACATTTTCTTCTCTCTCATTTTCCGTAAACACATTATCTATCAGGTAAATGCCCAAACACATATTTCGCAAACATATTTTATTGCCACAGCCACGTAGCTGGTTCTTACAAACCTAAAGCATTGTGTAACAAAAATGTAAACAAGTTTTTACATGGTTGCATGCTCGTAGGCATCTGTTACATAGTTGTTGTTGTCTATATTGCATGATCGTAGGCATTTGTTACATGGTTGCATCTTCTTACATATACGTTATATTTTCGTAATAGAGTCCTACCAACTCGTAGTAAAAGGTTACCACTCGTAGAAAAGTAAAACCGTGATAATACTAGCACCAAAACAACATCAAAATGACTCTATTACGAAAATTATTAATTTTTTGGCAAGCACATAAACAACATCAAAAGGATCTCAAAATTACCAACAACAAGATCTCAAAATTATCAATTTTTTGAATGCATGTTGTTACATGTAGGTAACGAACAATTACATATGTGTAGCCAACAAATACATATGTGTAACGAACAGTTACACGTATGTAAAATATAAAAATATATAAATATTTAAATTTCTTTCTTATTGACCAGTATATCATATTTTTCTCTCTCTCTCATTTTCCATAATCACATTATCTATCAGGTAAATGTCCAAACACGTTTTTCGCAAACACATTTTCTTGCTACAACCACGTAGCTGGTTCTTACAAACCTGAAGCATTGTGTAGCAAAAATGTAAACAAGTATTTACATGGTTGCATGCTCGTAGGCATCTGTTACATAGTTGTTGTTGTCTATATTGCATGATCGTAAGCATCTGTTACATAGTTGTGCCTTCTTACATATACGTTACATTTCCGTAAGAGAGTCTTACAAACTAGTAGTAAAAGGTTACCACCCGTCAAAAACTTAAACCATCATAATACTTGCACCAAAACAATACCAAGATCTATTTTTTTTTTTTGCAATAACCTAAAACAACATCAAAAAGGATATCCAAATTATAAACAACAAGATCTCAAAATTATCAATTTTTTGAATGCATGTTGTTACATGTATGCAACGAACAGTTACGTATGGGTAAAGGACAGTTACATATATGTTTTTACACTAATAAAAGAGTGTATTAGGTTATTGCTACATAAATGCACATAGTGTTACACACTTGTATCATGGTCTTGCTACATGAATGCAGCGAGTTCTTACATACTTGAAGTATGTGTAATAAATATGTAAACATGTTTTACACTAATAAAAGGGTGTAGGTTGTTATTAAACTAGTGCAAACGTTCTTACACGTAAGAGTCAGTAAGAAAAAAATGAAAAAGGGATTGGTAATGAGGAATTCCAAGAATACCGAATTAAATGGTGTATAAAGAAGTAAAAGAAATGTTCAATCTTACGAACAATCAGGTATAGTTAAAGTAGGATTGAATCCTGTTCCATATATATTACATATCACTGCATGCTCGTAGTTATATATTACATGATTGTTAGTATATTGCATGCTCGTATGTATTTGTTACATGGTTGCATCTTGTTACATATATTTACATATTTATTATAGAAACTTACTAACAAGTAGTAAAATATTATTGTGTTGCATGTGCACATAATGTTACACACTTGTATCAGGTTCTTGTTACACCAATGCAGTGAGTTCTTACAAACGTGAAGCGTGGTGTAACAAACATGTAAATAGGTTTTTACACTAATAAAAGGGTCTTTAGGTTGTTAAATTGGTGCAAACGTACTTACACATAGGAGTCAATAAGAATAATATGAAAAAAGGATTGGTAATGAGGAAATCCAATAATACAAAATTAAAGGGTGTATAAAATAAGCAAAATAAAAGTTCAATCTCATCGAACAATCACGTATGGTTGAAGCATAAATGAATCTTGTTCTATAGATGTTACATATCGTTGCATCCTCATTGCATATGTTGTTAGTGTCTATATTCCATGCACGTAGACATTTTTTTTAAATAAACATTTAAAACAAGCTTACAGAAATAAAAAAAAACTAAAAAAATATATTTTTAAAAAACATAAAAAGTAAATAAAAAAACTAATAAAAAGTTTTAAAAAATTAATTAAAATAGAAAAAAAAGTTTAAAAGATGTTTAATAAAAGTAAAAATAATTATTGAAAACATAAAAATAAGTAAGGAAACTAAAAAAAAATTATATTAAATAAATAAAAAGTAAATTAAAAAAACTAGTAAAAAGGTTTTAAAATGATAATTTAAGAAGTAAAAAAAAGTTAATAAATAAGTATAAAAAAGTAAAAGAATTTATTTAAAACGTAAAAAATTAAAAGTTAATAAAAAGTTTTAAAAAATTATAAAAAAATGAAAATGGAAATGTTTAAATAAAAAACATAAAAAGTAAATTAAAAAAACTAATAGACAGTTTTTAAAAAATATATTAAATTAGTAAAAAAATAATTAAAAAGTTTATAAAAATGTTCAATAAAAGTAAAAAAAGTTATTCAAAAAACATAAAATATTAAGTAAGGAAAAATAAAATAAAAAATATTATATTAAAAACATAAAAAGGTAAATTAACAAAACTAAAAAAAGTTGTTTTAAAAAATATTTTTAAAGTAAAAAATAATAAACGTTTTTAAAGAAAGTAAAAAAAAGTTATTAAAACGTAAAAAATGATGAGTTAATAACAAGTTTAAAAAATTGTTAAAAAATAAAAATGAAAACGTAAAAAGTTAAGATAAATTAGAAAACAATAAAATATAATTTTTAAAAAATATTAAAAAACGTAATAAAAAACATAAAAGAAAGTATTTAAAAAAAATTAAAACAATTAATTTTTACTAATCTAAATTTTAATAGTTAGAGTACTCTAATAGTTAATAATATTTTCAAAGGGTTTTGTCTTTTAGTTATATAGGTTAAAGACTATATTGCCCTTTTGAATTAAAAATAAATAAAATATGGTAGATTCCAAATGTGTGGCTAGGAAGTGTTCTCATGGTTCTCACAATAATAAAAAGTTCTCAAATGATCCTAATCCTATCCTATATATATATGGAAAATTGGAATTAAATAATCCAAGTTATTGGGTATTGGCGGATAATAATCCCAGTTTCAAATTTTCCCTACAATAATCCCAATTATCAAGGTATTGGAATTCTATGGACCTCCGTTAAAAATACCTTAACACCGTTAGTGGTTTGCTGATGTGGCATCCTATGTGTCATTTTTAACAAATTTATTAAAAAGATGGACTGATTTTGTATTTTTTTAATAGATGAGGGTGCATAAAATATTATCCAACCACATTTATTCTCCTCCCCATCTTCCACCGTCTGCCACCATCGCCACCACCAGTGACCACTGTCGTCATCGGCAACCCATCACCGTTCAACATTTTTAGACCAAAATCAAACCATCTACCGTCGTAGCAAGGAGCACGGCGGAACCCTAGACGGGTTTGCGACAACCGCCACCAACAACCACCACTCACCCAACCCCGAATTCCAATCGTTTTCACCGTGCTTCAAATCGGATGACCACCGTGCCGGGATTGCCACCGGAAACACGAATCTGTGTTCCGATCGTTTTCTCCTTCCGTGTTCCGAATTCCAATCGAACAAACCCTATAAATTTTGCACGAAAAAGACCCCAAAAAAATAAACAAACTAGGGTTCCATATGTAAACCGACATCAAATTTCCAACTTTCCAATATCTATCGTCGACAACAATGAACCCCAGAAGCGAATTTCGTTTGGGAAATCAACGAAATCGGAAGATGGATGCAATAATTTGTAGAGAGAGAAGGAAAAGAGTAGGTGGTCTTCAACCAAAGTCGCGAAAACGGTTTGGATGATGGCGGTTTGATGGGAACGCCATGGAAAAGGGCGGTGGAGAGATGGTGAGAAATGGTGGACGATGAAGAAGAATTTGTTTCTTCTTCTGTTGTTGTGACGATGAAGAAGACACCACATATGTTTAAAGAAATTACAAAAAGAGCCCCCTATTTTTATTAACTTGGTTAGAAATAACACATAGGATGCCACGTCAGCAAACCACTAACGGTGTTAAGGTATTTTTAACGGAGGTCCATAGAATTCCAATACCTTGATAATTGGGATTATTGTAGGGAAATTTTGGAACTGGGATTATTATCCGCCAATACTCAATAACTTGGATTATTTAATTCCAATTTTCCATATATATATATATATATATATAGGGGAAAGACCCTACGAAAACACCATTTTTTGTGAGAACTGCGTAAACAAATCTTAAAACCTACATAACTTTTTCATACCTTAATATTTTTTAAAGAAATTTGCACCAAAAGTTTTAAAATTATATTATCTTTAATCCTATGAAAGTTTAAAACAACTTAGCGCTTTATTTTATTTTATTTTTGTGTGGTGCACATGTGCATCACAAAAAAAAAACTCATACTTTTAGTATGAGTTAATAATTTATTTTTCTTAGTTGCACCATATGTCATTTATTTTCATCATTTTTTGGCGTTTTTATTGAATGATGCACATGTGCATCATACAAAAAAAAAAAAACCCTCATACATGTGATATACATTAATATGTTTAAAAAGAAATTGTGCCATAAATCTTATAGTTGTGTTATCTTTAGATTTAAAGAAAAAAATAACATTTTATAACTTTTTTTTTAAATTATATGATGCACATGTGCATCAAATGGGGAAAAAAGTTATTTTTTTTAATATTTTGCTCCATAATTAAAGATAACGTAATTCTAAGACTTTTAGCGCAAATTTTATGAAAAATGGTTAACGTATGAAAAAGTTGTGTGGGTTTTAATATGTGTTTTCGCAGTTTTCATAAAAAAATGTGTTTTCGCAGGATCCTAACCCTAATATATATATATATGTCTTACGGGGTACGACACATGCACCTAATGATTTCAAGCATACGTAGTATTTTCACATTTCAAGCCAATTGTGTAAGTAATCCATAGTGCAACTACCAGTTTATATAACTTGATAAACGATATAATCTTACATTGTGGCTCATTATGTTTTATCTTGCAAAACTGAGCTAGGTATACGGAAACTCACCTGATAAAAGGATGATGATTGTATGATAGTAACTGCATGCAGGGTACCACGTCGTCAAAGATGCAACAATCCTATTAGAAAACATATTCACATTTGTATCAATTTCCTATTTCACTGATTCAAGACAAGTCTTGACTACCCGAACTCAACCGGTTTAACCGCACCTGATCCGGAGTCCCAATCATAACCGTTTTATTCATGTAACTGCTTTTGTCCATACCCGACATATCATAAATACTTGCTATAAAGACTTTGTACACCAAGTTTTGAGATTTGTAATATTTCTATTATTACAAAATATATATGTATCATCTTTTAAATAATCCATTAACTTTTGAGATGACACATATTCTTACAAAACGGTTTTACTTGTGTACAAGATCATTATAATTATACTAATATAACAAAGCACGGTATACCTGTTGGATATATGGTGTCCTGACCCGACAAATTAACGAACCCGACCGATATTGACCCGTAAGAGTTATACCCGGGTCAACGGACTATTATATCTAATTAATTGTTAATTAGAAATAAACGAACTAAATAGTGAATTAAATAAATATTAATTATTTATTTAAATCGACAAAATCTATCGGTTCAAAATACTCGGTAATTAAAAGACGAACCGATCAGTTGTTACCGGATTAACAGACTGATCGGTTGGTGGACTAAAGGAGATCGCGACCGGGCCCAGTCCGTCTGGCCCCGGTCCGCGAATTTTATATTAAATGAGAGGAGGGAGAAGGATTGGAATACAAGTCACTCGAAACCCTAATCTCCTCCCTTTTTTCTCTCCCTGCGCCGTAGCCGGCCCCACCGCCGTCGTCGCACCACCGTGCGCCACCTCCACCACGTCCATCGCGATCCTCTCGTAAACCCCGATGGACTCTCGTCTTGCCAGTATCTGTGCCCGTCTCGAGAGCGAAGCCGTCTCAGCCCGAGCCGAAGCCGCAGCCCGAGCCGAAGCCGAAGCCGCAGCCCGAGCCGCCGCCGCCGCTGCCGCTCACGCGCCGCCGCGCGACCACCGACCGGTGGTTCTCGCGCTGCCGGCGCAGCCGAGACCGCCGCGTCCGGTCGCGTCGTCGTGGCCGGCGCCGCTCTACCCGTCCGCCGCCGCCGCCGCCGCCGCCCCTCCTCTGATCTCCGGCGAGTCGTTCGTCGTGGGATCGGTCCCGGTGGGCATTCCGACGGAGAAGATTTTGTCACCACCACCGGTGGTATCCCTACCACCGCCGCCGCCACTACCGCCGCCGCCGATACCGCCGTCGATGATCTGTCTCGAAGGTTCGAGTCAGACGTCTCAGTTCGTCCTAGCGCGAGCCCGTTGAATCCGGGTGTCTCGAGCGGTTGCTCGGATCCCGCCAAGGTATATCTAATTTATTAGATATTTAATTATCTATTTACTTTAAATAAATATATTTTTTCTGTGTTTGTCGTGTTTCGGTGATTGATCCTGTTACGGTAGCATCCGCGTTTTAATTGTTTCCGCTGCCAAATTAATTGAGAATTAATTTAATTAATAAATCGGTTTTAATAAAATTAAAATCGGTAACCCGGATCCCACTGTAAATCACAACAGTGGTATCAGAGCCATTATCACCGCGCGCAAACCAGAACCGGTCTTTTCGCGACCGGTAGTTCGCAATTTCGACTTAAATCCAAATTGCGAATTAGAATTAATTAATTTATTTATTTTAATTCTATACATTATATTGTGTGTTACGGCCGACCCCTCCATGTTTTGTAATCATGTGTGTATGGTTTTGGCGTGTTTAGTCTTTCTCTGTTTGGCCCAAGTTGTTGGCCCAATTGATTGTATTTCGTTTTGGTTTATTGGACCCGGATTTTGGGTTTCAAAGTTGTACAAATTTAGAGCTAGTTTACTAGAAGTAGTTTTAGTAATTGTAAATTTGTATGTAACCAAATGTCGAAGACTGGACACACGCCAGAGGGATGTCGAAGCAAGTGGGAGCTGAACAGGATTCCAGATCGCATAGGGTTGCCATCTCGATCGTTCACCATTTTATTTAATTTAATTTATTTTAAATTTGTCCCTTATGATCTCGCTTGTATGGCTCGAGCGAGATCAAGACCTTATGCCGTTTAACACACAATATGCCATTCGCGACAACTTAGTAATTTAATTAGGTTAAATTAATTTACTTGTCCCGAGTGGTGATAGGGTTTTATCGTTCATGTCTGACGGTAATTAAATATTAAAAGTAATTAATATCCCTATTTGGTAATTCATAAAAATTGATAGTTCGTGCCATCCTATCTCAAGTTGAACTTGGAACGTATTTACCGGAGCATCAGTGTTGGAGTATTTCAACACCGCACTTGGTGCCGAGGGTACCTTCTAAGGTGAGGACATTGGAGTATTTCAACACCGTGTCATCACAATCGACCATTTAGGATTACTATCGCTTTAGACGTGCATGTTCGTGGTGTTGGAGTATTTCAACACCGCGCCACGGATGTGTATTGCTAGAGTGGGCACGGATGAGGCTAAACGTACCGCAAAATACAATTGTATGTATATAGCGGCCTCATACCGAGAATTGTGACTTGAGTCTCACAATTGACAACCGTTGTCAGTTTGTTTACACGGCCTTGCATCTGAGGCTCATTTGGCGGTCTCAAGTAATGTCGTCTAAGCGAATTCTCATTTTCTTAAAAATAAACTTTACCAACTTATTTTAAAGAAAAATAAACATCGAAAATACTGATTAAATTTACTTTGCTTATTTTCAGAAGGCTAAAGAAAACTCACCTCCATTAAGTTCAATGGTACAACTCGACCCCTTCACTGAGACTGGCTTTCTCGCATGGCAGACAACCCTGAGGAACCTTTTAAGGCTCTTCGGAAAACTCTATGTCATTGACCGACCGATCGCGAGCATTCCATCTTACTTGCTAAATGAGAACTCGCGGTCTGAGCTCCAAAAGCACACTGACGATGATAAGGACGTCACTGACCTGATGTTGTCTAGTATGACTCAGGATTATCGGTACAATTTCATGGGGATGTCTGCTTATGACATCATTCGTAAACTCAAGGATTTATTTGAATTGAGTCAGAGGACTGAGCGAGCTGATGCACTTTCACAATTTGTGAACTGCTCTATGGCTAACAAATCCTCTCCATACGATCATGTCATGCTGATGAAAGCGTATCGCGACAGGCTGATCGACCTTGGCTACTCCATCTCTGACGGGATGGCTCTTGATGTAGTACTCAGATCTTTGCCTGAACATTATCGTATTCTTGCGATTAATTGTTCGGCTCAGTCGATCGAGGAGGTTATTCCGTTGATACCCAACGTGAAGATCAGGACCACGCCGGACGTGCTCAAGGTTGCGAATACAAAGATCTCCAAGGCCAAGAAGGTTAAAGAAGGCAAAGGCAAGAAACCACAGGTGCAGCCTCCCGAGGAGCGCCTGTGCTATGAGTGCAACAAAATGGGACACTGGCGTCGCAACTAGGGGTGAGCAAAGTCGGGAAACCGAGATTCCCGTCCCGATTCCCGACCCGACCCGATTCTCGAAAATTCATAAAATTTGGACCGTATCCAGACCGTAAACAACATTCAGTATTCGGTCTTTTTGATCCTCGGGTTCGGTCGGGAATCGGGATATCCCGAGACCGAATTCTAGCCCATTTAACCCACATTTACATTCATTTTTTCGGCCCACTTAAAAGCAGATATATCACCACAATGAAACCCTATGCTAATATATATCAATTATCTCCTGCCTAAGCACCCAATTTGATATTTGAGATCCAAAACCTAGTATACTCGATCTCCAAATTTAAACTGAATTTAATATATTTACATACAGATATAGATATGTGTATGTATAATCTATGGATGTATGTAACCACAAACAAATTTGAAACGAGAACCATTTTTTATGAGAGTTAACACAGAAAATTGGGTTAACAAATATGTATAATATTGGGTATAACACAGAAATTTCGTTAACAACAGAAAGCACGTAAACTTCATAATGATTAGAATGTAAAATTACCTTGTACATAGATGTTTATGAGAGATTGAGAGTTTATGTACTTCTAAAATCTTGTTTCTAAAGGATAATGGAAAATTAAAAAAGATGAGGAAGAAACTTGAAGTCCGATGGTCGCTACTGGCTTGCCTCTGTCGCTTCTCTACTGATCGATTTAAAAAAAAAAAAAATTAAACAACATTCAGTATTCGGTCTTTTTGATCCTCGGGTTCGGTCGGGAATCGGGATATCCCGAGACCAAATTCTAGCCCATTTAACCCACATTTACATTCATTTTTTCGGCCCACTTAAAAGCAGATATATCACCACAATGAAACCCTATGCTAATATATATCAATTATCTCCTGCCTAAGCACCCAATTTGATATTCAGATACATGAATATAACATACATTTTTTGGGTTTAAAAAAAAAGTGGGTGGGCTTTAAGTTAATTCGGGATTTCGGGAATTATCGGGTCGTCTTCGGTCATACCCGAGACCGAGACCGAAACCGCGATCATGAAAAAATTGGGACCGAAAAAAATATTATGTACCTCGGATCGGTACGGTAATCGGGAAATATCGGGTCGGTTTCTCGGGTTTTGTCGGGATCCCGAGATTTTGATCACCACT
>JBCNJP010002281.1:0-15686 GCA_039602395.1 Deinandra increscens subsp. villosa | reverse complement strand
CACCTCTCCGCCAACAATCCAAAACAGAACTCCGCCTCCGTAAACGCCGTTTGCAGCTCCTGCGCTGGGATTCCATGCCCACCAACCCTAAACACCCCAAACTTAGCGGCGGAATCCAACATCTGCTGGATCGATCTCTTGTCCTTGGATTTGATCGACCCGTAATTCACTTCTGCGATCTGAGGCCGGCTCACGTCATCGGGCAGATCGTATTCCGGAATGTTCTTCAGCTGATTGTTGAAATTGGAATTAGGATCGGAGGAGCGGGTGGGGATGATCCTGGAATTGGGCATCGGAGACGGAGGTTGCGCCGGAGATGAAGACAGGCGACTCCTGATTCGGGCGATGGCCATAATTAATTGGGTGGTGGATTGTTTTTGAAGAATGTGAGGAGATGAAATGGGAGGGAGAGAATTCAGAAATGAGAATTAGAGTTGGTTATTATTGCATGGCGCGTTTTGAGGTAATGTCTGCACGTCTGCTATGCATAGGGGATTTGTACCTTTGGATGCATTGGGTGCTTGTACTTCGCAAACCCAACTAGAAGATGGGATTTAATTTATGTGAGAAATAGTAAAGTTTTTTTAGTTGTCTTTTAAATCAAGTTTTTAGTTTTTTTTAACTACGATTGGAACTACCCCAAATCTTCTATATGCAAGTAAACATTTATGAGATGAGATTGCAATCATTCATATTGAATTTGACACTTCAGACTTGACTTACCAGAAACAACATCCAGAAGAAAACTTACCACTTGAAAAACCCTCTTAAATCAGGTTTGAATTTGAAAAATCAAGATCCCCAAACTTTAAACATACCGTTGAACCAAATACCTTTTGGTTTAAATCAAGATCGTTAAAGAAATACAATTTTGGAGATATAAATAGATTTAAAAACAATCACCCAAATACACATTGACCCAGTCAATCATAAAATTTTTTTTTTATTGAAATCTTCAACGTTAAACCTAAGGGCGAGAGAAAACCGAATTAACCTACAAAAACTGAACCAAACATAAAATTAAAAAAACCAAACTAAATTAGCCAAAACCAATACTTTCAGAAACCAAACCAAATCGAACCAAATTCCATCGCTTCAAAATAAATTTAATAATACCACACATTCTTCATATACAATACAAGTACAACCTTTAAACCTCATACATAGCTTGTCAATCATGTTAAGTATTTGCTAGATATATGTGTTGATCGAATCCTGAATCGTTAAAATAATAAACAGATAATATATGAAAAGATTATCTGTGAACATCTGGTTGAGATCAGCAGCAATAAGGTTGTTCATCCTGTTAGTAGCCTTGGTTCCCCTTTAGGGATGATTCGTGAGGGATCACGAATTAGAGAGAGAGAGAGCCGAGAGAGAGAGAGAGAGAGAGGTCGAGATTAGGTGTAGTAGATTAGCCTCATCTCTCTAATAGATGCTCCATATATATACACCCAAGGGGAAACCCTAGTCTATCTAATAAGGGCAATTACGTCTATAAAATAATGCCAGATAGGTTAAATAGGTAATTGATCATTTAAGGTAAATGATTAAAAGGACATAATATATATTATATTATATATACATATATACGAATATATATATATATATATATATATATATTATATATATATTAACAAAACTCATTGTCGGTGCCTTCTCACAGCTTCACTGTACATCGTTGAAGCCAATTGGAAAAAGCAACGTCAACATGTACTTATACGTGTTCACTCATTTGTGGGTGTTGATGCGTGTGCTTAACTTTACCTTTCTACCTACCTCTCTCACTCTCTTCAAGAACCAGATCTGGCTTCTCTATAACTTTAGGTAACGCCGTTTGCTCCATCGGAAATTTTGCCTATGGTGGTTTACGATGGTTACCGGCGTTGTGACGCAATGGCTTCGAGTGTTTGATTCTCTCTCTTCGAGATCCAGATCTGTTTTCTCTCTCTAATGCTCTGTTTTGGTTTTCCGTCTTGGCAACGCCGTTTTACGGCCGGTTGCCGACGCTGTGACGCCTTGGCGGCGGTCCTCTGTGTCTGTTGCCGACGTTTTGCGTTTTGACTGCTTTCTTTTCGCCTGTGATGTCTTCATCGTTCCCGTCTTCTACGATGGTTAACGGTGAGGCGAGTTATTAGTTGAAGACGAGTTATTCATTTTCATGCCCCTTTCACATTTTTATTGTGCATATGGAGAGCCAATTACAATTACAATTACGGTATTTAAAATACATGTTTATTTGTTGTTCATTCTACTCTGATACATTTAGTTTTCTTTGAATTGTTATTGGTTTCTAAACTTGATGTGGTCCATTTGTTGTCACTGATGTTTTATGCTTGAATTGAGGCTGCTATGAAATATACTGTTCATTGACATAATGTTGCTATCGAAATTATTGGCCTATTTGCTTAGTTGTTGTTGTTTTATTTCATGAATTGAGGCTGCTATATAATGAATTGTTCTTTGATTTATTGCTACTATCGGATTTTTTTCGTCACTTTGAAGCTATGATGAAATTTTTCTGAGCTTATTTGGTTCTTCATTGAGGCTGCTGTAAAATTTTGTTCTTAAAAGGCATTGCTGCTAACGGATTTATCTGTCCCTTCGAGGTTATTATGTTAGTTATTTTCTCAATTGAGGCTGGTATGAAATGAATTGTTGTTTGACATGTTGCTGCGACCGGTTTAGTTGTCCCTTTTGAGGCTATGATAGAAAATTTTCTGAGCCCATTTGGTCCCTTACTTTACATTGCTGTAAAATTTATGTCTTTTCATTGAGGATGTGTTGCTGCTATTGGATATATTTGTCCCTTTGAGGCTATTCTGTTGGTTATTTTCTGAGTTGAGCACGGTATGAAATGTATTGTTTGTTTTGTTCTTTTGGGGTTATTGACTGATTAGAGAAAGAAAGAAATCTTGAATTGGCTACAGAGAATGGGACTCAGAACAGGAATTACTAGAGGAATTCACTTCTAGCACAATGGAACTCAACATGGAATATTTGGGAATGAGTTAAAGATTGAAAGTGTGTTGTTGGATGATAACCTTACCGTCAAAATCAGTAGTTACGACATTTCATTATCATCAAAGATTCAAAGGTAACATCTTTAAACTTAATTGCATTTATGTCAACCTGAACCCAACCCATTTGACCCGTTAGACAATCCAGAAAAGGTTGACATATGACATATATGAAATTATGTTTTGTTAGTTGTTAATTGCTTTGTTTGTGCTCTCGATTTATTTTGGCGTCTTCGACTCTTCGTAGTGTTGAATGCAATACTCTATCTTTGTAAATTTAGGTTACTTCGTTATTGTTATGTGTTTTTCATTGTTACTCTTCTTTTTTTGTGATTTTTCTATTTTTTTTTAAGGCTCGGTCATTCTGTGAGAGGGATGGGTGATTGTTTTTGTTATATACAAATTGTAAAAAGACTACACCCTTCATTTTACATCAACTAACTTTAACCTTAAATGATCAATTACTAATTTAGGCATCATTTTTATTTAGGTTCTTTTTTATTAATACTTTGAAAGTGTAGTCTAACAGCTTTATGATTTCTATATGTTGTACTAATTGATTTTTGAACAGCTGCTACTTTAATAGTTCTTTATAACAAGTTAATTTTAGAAAGAAAGTTGTTTTGTGTATGTCTGCATTGTTTCATTGTCAAAAGAATTAGGTTGGAACTTGGTGTTTTTTTATATCAGTAAGAAAGAGAGTACTCACTTAATTATTAACACAAGAACCTCTCCCTTACTATTATATGTGTGATGGCTATTAAGTTTTGTACATGAATCATGTTAGTGTGCTTCTCCGTTCAGAGCCTGCTCTCCTTAAGACAGTATGCTAGCAAGTATCTAAAACCAAGGGAACTTTTGACAGCAGAAAAAAGAAACGAAAACATCTTTCGACTAACAGAAAATGTTTTAGTAACTACAAAGCCTGTCACTAATGCTATCATCCATGAAACTGTAAAATTGTCTATGTATAGTTTCATGGCTTGAAAGAACAACTCTGTATTTTGAAACTAATGTATGTATCTTAACACTTTACAACCCATAGATCCTATATCTATCTATATGAAAAAGAAATCATGTAACGAAGTGGATTATTATTCGTACAATTGGTACTTCGAACTTGGAACACATTTTAAATAACAAACTACCCGCTGCAACGCGCGGGTAGTATCCATCTTGTTAAGTAATATATATAATTCGTCTAACATTCTCCCACTTGGCCGAATGATCATTTATAATGAGGTATTAGCTAAGTCTGATCAGAATTTAATACTCATTTCAAATTTTAAACCAAAATTACAGTAGAAAAATACAGTCATAGAGTTGATTATCCAACTCAAGACCCCCATTAATCATACTACAACCCCAAATTTAAAATTCACCATAAATGCATGCATAACATATTTAGAGAAAAAACCAAACGGAAGAGGAAATTAGCTTAAAATAAGAAGTACGGTATGCTAGATAAGGTCTTTAGTAAAGCCAATTCTCGAAACAAGTTCTTCGAATACTTTAGTTGGGAGACCCTTAGTCATTGGATCCGCAAGCATATCCTTAGTACTTATATACTCAATACAAATAACATTTTCCTCAACTCGTTCACGAATGATCAAATACTTTGTATCGAGATATAGTCCAGCGCCAGTCGAACTGTTACTGTTCGAGAAAGTAACGGCAGCTGAATTATCACAATAAAGCTTCAATGGTCTAGAAATGGAATTAACAATTATGAGTCCAGTGATCAGGTTTCTAAGCAACATTCCATGGCAGGTTGAGTTGTAAACAACAATGTACTCTGCCATCATAGTGGATGTTGAAGTTAGCTGTTTTTTATGACTCTTCCACGAAATGGGCTCGCCTGCTAACATAAAGATGTATCCCGAAGTGGATTTCTTATCATCTTTGCATTTAGCAAAATCGGAGTCAGAATATCCGACTAAGTCCAGATTATCACTTCTTCTATAGGTCAGTTTATAGTCTCTCGTCCCATTCATATATCTAAGGACCTTCTTAGCTGTTGTCCAGTGATTATGGCTAGGATTAGTTTGATAACGGCCTAACATGCCAGCAATGTAAGCGATATATGGACGAGTACAGACTTGAGCATACATGATGCTACCAACTACAGACGCATAAGGTATCATTCTCATTTGCTCCTTCTCTTCATCTGTTTTCGGGCATTGGTACGAGCCGAAAACATCTCCTTTAACTATAGGAGCTTTAGAGGGTTTACTGTTGCATGTTATATCGAGCAAGGACACGCTCAATGTAGGCCTTTTGGGACAAGCCTAAGATCCCTTTGGCTCTATCTCGGTGTATTTCAATGCCTATAACGTAAGAAGGCTCTCCGAGATCCTTCATGTCAAAGTTGAGCGAAAGTAATCGCTTTGACTCATGCAACATATCTAAACTATTGCTTGCCAAGAGAATGTCATCTACGTAAAGGACAAGTATAGTAAAGTTGCTCCCGCTCATCTTAAGAAAGGTGCATTGGTCCACTTGATTCTTCAGGAAACCTTGTTTCTTCATGACTTCATCAAACTTTAGATACCACTGACGCGATGCTTGTTTCAACCCATATATCGATTTCTTTAGCTTGCAGACTAAATGTTCTTGACCTTCTGGTTTAAACCCATCAGGTTGCGTCATGAACACTCCTTCATACAAGTCACCGTTCAGGAAAGCAGTTTTAACGTCCATTTGATGTAGCTCTAAATCGAAATGAGCTACTAGGGCCGCAACGATCCTTAAGGAATCCTTTCGAGAGACAGGAGAAAAGGTATCCTGATAATTAATTCCCTCTTTCTGAGCGTAGCCTTTTGCTAATCAATTCCCTCTTTCTGAGCGTAGCCTTTTGCAACCAATCTCGCTTTGTAGCGTTCAACGTTTCCTTGAGGATCTAGTTTAGTTTTGAAGACCCATTTACATCCTACGGGTTTTGCACAGTTGGGTAATTCAACTAAATCCCAAACATCATTTTTCTTCATGGAGTCAAGCTCGTCAAGCATAGCTTTATTCCATTCAGAAGACTGATCACTGTTCATGGCTTCTTTATAAGAGGTGGGATCGATGAACTTTCCACCATCCGTTCTAACTTTAACCAGGTATGTTTCATAGTCATCAAAGTTAGTAGGCTTTCTAACTCTAAATGACCTCCTGGGAACAACGGGTTCAGCGGGTTCAGCATTGTTTTGTGGTTGTTCGTTCGAAGTGTCTTCATTTCCTGGTGAGGGAGGGTGTGATAGGTTGTGTGGGTGCAGTGTCGGTAACGGAGGCGTGTACAAGAGGAGTAATCGGAGTGATGGTAAGCGACGAAGAGTCCCCCCCCCCCCCCTGCGTCTTGTACTTCTCGCAAATCATCTGGAGAATTTTCACTACTCCCGCTGATGTTATGATCTTCAAGGAACACATAATTCTTTGTTTCTACTATACGAGTGACATGGGAAGGACAATAAAACCGATAACCCTTTGAATGTTTGGGATAACCGATGAAGTTACAAGTGACGGTTTTCATGTCAAGTTTCTTTAAGAAGGGATTATAGAGCTTTGCCTCGGCAAGACAACCCCATACTTTCATATATTTTAGACTCGGTTTCTCTCCTGTCCAAAGTTCGTAAGGAGTTTTAGGGACAGATTTTGAGGGAACTCTATTGAGTATATGAACGACTTCTTTCAAGGCCTCGGTCCAGAGCAATAGAGGTAATCCTGAGTTGGCTAACATACTTCGTACCATGTTCATTAGGGTTCTGTTTCTCCTTTCAGCAACACCATTTTGTTGAGGAGTACCAGGCATGGTATATTGGTTCACGATCCCCTGGCTTTTGCAAAACTCATAAAATGGACCAGGGGCCTGACCTAAGTCCGTATGTCTACCATAATACTCACCTCCTCTATCTGACCTGACAACTTTTATCTGAAGACCGCATTGTTTTTCAGCTTCAGTTTTATAGTCTTTAAAAGTTGTTAGTGATTCAGATTTTTCTTTGATGAGATACAAGTACATATAACGAGAATAATCATCTATGAAAGTATTAAAAGAGTTATGTCCTGTAATTCCAGTGGTAGTGTAGGGGCCACTAATGTCAGTATGAATAATTATTAATAATTTAGAACTCCTAGTGGCGCCATTCTTATAGGTCGATGTCATTTTGCCTTTAATGCATTCGACACATGTTCCAAAATCATTGAAGTTAAGAGATGGTAAAATTTCATCTTTCACGAGTCTCGATAAACGATCACGTGAGATATGGCCTAAACGTTGATGCCATAACATAGATGAAGTTTCTAAGTCTCTTTTGGGTTTTCTCTTTGTTGATTTTTCATTAACATTATACGACAGCAAAAAATTAGAGAAAGCATCATCTAGTTCTAATCTATAAAGGCCACCATCCAGATAACTAAAACCAAATACTTGAGAATTAAAATAGATAGTAAGTTTGCCATGACCATGAGCAACATCAAAACCGTCCATGTCTAACTTTGGTCCTGATACAAGATTCCGAGTAATCTTAGGAATATATAAGGTATCATAAAGTTTAATACATAAACCAGGTTTCATTATTAAATTTAAGGTTCCCACAGCTTTAACGGCTAAATCCTTTCCATTCCCAAGCTTAAGCGTTCTTTGGTTTCTTTCCAGCATCTGGATTGAATGGAAGCCCTGAGTAGAATTAGTTACATGAACCATAGAACCAGAGTCAAACCACCATGAATTAGTTGGAACATTTAAATTAAAGGACTCAGTTATCATATTTAGATGATTACCTTTCTTAGCCAGCCACTCCTTGAAACCCTTGCAGTTCTTTTGTTTATGTCTAAGCTTGCGACAGAACTTGCAGTAAGGTTTGTTCTTAGAGATGTTAGAGCCGGATGATGTACCTTCATCCTTCTTCTGAACCTTTGGATACTCCCTTTGTGGAAACTTGCCCTTCCTCTTGTTGTTGGAGTTAGCAATCACGAGGTAAGCAACTTCTGGTTTGTCAAGCTTCTGACGTTCTTCCTCTTGCAGGCACATCTCAATCAGCTCTCTCATTTTCCATTTGTCCTTCTGATCATTGTAGTTAACTTTGAAGGTTTCGAAACACGCAGGAAGAGAGGTCATAATGAAGTGAACCAGAAACGTCTCGCCAATCGACATGTCTAAAGCCTTAAGTTGGTTGGCGATGTCGTTCATCATCATCAGGTGCTTACGAATACTACCCTTTCCATCATACTTAGTAGGCATCAATTTGAGAATGAGGTTGCAAGAATGCACTTTTGAGGTTCCTTTGTAGTACTCTTCCACGGACCCTAGGTAAGTTTTGGCGTTGTCAGAATCTGGTATGGCCTCCCTGATGGCAATGTCAATGGACTTCTTCATGATCAAAAGACACATCTTGTTGCACTTGACCCATTTCTCATGAGCAGTCTTCTCTTCAGTCGTGCTCGAACTAGTGAGGTCAAAAGGAGCATCGGTTAGAAGTGCATGATCGGAGCCTAATATGCCGAGAACCAAATTCATAGAATCCTTCCAAGCAGCAAAATTTGTGCCAGTCAAGGTTTCGACTCCGAAAGTAGAGGCTTAGAGTGGACGAGAAAAGGAGAATAGTAAGATACTTAGTAAAGGATGTTATAGTGATTTACTGGATATTAATAATAATAATAATAATATAACATTAATAATAATATTAATAAGCAGGCATAGATAAGGACCATAGTTATGAAGCAATAAAGTTGTGATAATAGTCTATTACAATCACCAAAAATTAATAGACAAAATTAAGGTTCTACTTAAATGAGTCAGCTTTCGCTTTGGTTACTTGCCTATCACCTAAGTATTATGAACAAAATAAGAGGTATGTGCATAAAGTAATGCATCACATCAGCTTTGGCCAGAAATGATGCATCTAAGCCATATGTACAAATTAGTTTCGCTGAATACAAGCATAACTCATCAGCTTTGGCTAGAAGAGAAACACGCGTATAAGTGAGGCGAATGCTTAATTTTAGTTGATAATCATTGTATGAACAACGAATCAGCTTTGGCCAGAATCGAGGTTCTAAAATGTTATCAAGTTAAGCAAGTAGATTAGTTTAATTCAGATAAGTTAACTAGTATTAGAAATAATAATGACATTTATTAAGGTTGCAAATCAGCTTTGGCCAGAATTACTACATGTCAATAACTAATAAAAGTTAAGGAACTAATCTAATTTATTATATAAGTTTTGTAAAACATAAACATATAAGGTTTTAAACAAAACAAAATTTTAATATTCAGCCCCAAATTTTTCTGAGGGTGTCCGGTCGAAAAGGGGTTTTCGATCGAAAAGGTGTGCCCTGATCGAAAAGGTGTACCCGATCGAGAAGTTAGCTTTTCGATCGAAAAGGGGTATCCGATCAAAAAATGAGCTTTTCGGTCCAAAAGTGTGTATCCGATCGAAAAGTTATACCTGATCGAAAAGTTGTACCTGATCGAAAAATAGGCTTTCGGATCGAAAAGTAGACTTTTCGATCGGATCGAAAAGCAGGTCGAAAACCATATGGCCCGATCGAAAAGCCGATCGAAAACCATATGGCCCGATCGAAAAGCCATATGGTCCGATCGAAGAGCAGGGACTAAGCCACATGATTCGATCGAAAATGTATTAAGTGATCAAAAACTGAACCAAAAGGTGCAGGCTGATCGGAAAGTATACTTTCCGATCGAGCAGAGTCGAAAATAGACTTTTTGATCACGAACCTTAAGCCGATGGAAAAACCGATCGGAAAGTAGATTTTTAATCAAAAAGGGTCATATTTTCCGATCGAGGGAACGGGACAAAGCCACAGTTTCGATCGAGAGACTAAATGTGTAATCGAAAAATTAGCTTTTCGATCGAGATTTTGAATTTCGATCGAAAAGTAAACCAACCTTGTCGAAATCAGTTTTAGGGTTTTTTTTTGTTAGTTTTCATATCCGAAAATTCGATTAATGTTAAGATTTTCAGATTTGTATTAAAACCGATTTATGATTATATGCTTAAAGACGGATTAGGGTTTCAAGACTTTTAGACAGAATCGAGAACCCATATTGATTTCGAGATTAGGGTTTTTTAACGAATTCAGATTAATGATTCGATTGAGCAACATATATGCTCTGATACCACATGTTGATCGAATCCTGAATCGTTACAATAATAAACAGATAATATATGAAAAGATTACCTGTGGACATCTGGTTGAGATCAGCAGTAGTAAGGTTGTCCATCCTGTTAGTAGCCTTGGTTCCCCTTTAGGGTGTATGCTAATGATGGGATGATTGAGGGATCACGAATTAGAGCGAGAGAGCCGAGAGAGAGAGAGAGAGAGAGGTCGAGATTAGGTGTAGGTGATTAGCCACCTCTCTCTAATAGATGCTCCATATATATATACACCCAAGGGGAAACCCTAGTCTATCTAATAAGGGCAATTACGTCCATCAAATAATGCCAGATAGGGTTAAATAGGTAATTGATTATTTAAGATAAATGATTAAAAGGACATAATATATATTCTATTATATATACATATATATGAATATATATATAGGGAGAGGATCATTTGAGAACCAATTTGGTTTGAGAACATTTGAGAACCATTCTAAGCCACTGGTTTATATATATGGAAATCCCCCTCATGAATTTGAATGCTTCCCCCCTGAAAATTAGTGGCTCAGAATGGTTCTCAAAAGTTCTCAAAAGAAAAAGTTCTCATTTGAACCTAACCCTATATATATATATATATATATATATATATATATATATATATATATTAAGTAATATATATAATTCGTCTAACAATATGTTTGTAGGTAAAGGCAACTAGTTTTACAGTTGATGATTGTTAAATTTGTCAGCTTGCAATTTTGTAGTTGAGTGACGCTTGTGAAGGTTTTCACAAGCATATCCGTTGGTTTATAGCTTACTCGAAAGCATAGTCACTGGTTTTCAACATTCAATGTATATTTTGATGATTTTAACTAATTAGTGTATATTTTAGTGATTTTCTCATAATCATGTCCTTTTCCCATCCTTAAAACTATAAAATAAAATAAAAATCGTGAGAGAACTCACTCCATACCAATTCAATTATACTCCATCCCTAAAATTTTATGAAATTAACACTAATTCTATAGTTAGGGATCCACTCTTCACACCGTTCACACCCCATATGCATCCCCAAACAAGGTGATTTTTTTTTGTCATTGTTTATCTAAGTATTTAGATCGAGAATATAATTTTTACCCCCGAGAGACTTGACTTTCGGCGGTCCCCAACCGATTGAAAACATTTTGGTTTAAAATTCTAATATTTTTATGTATCTAGTTATTAAGAATTTTGCTCATATATTTATTATTTTATATAAAATTATTTAATCTTTAGGATTATAAAGGTGAACTAACATACGATATAATTTTAGATTTGAAATATTTAATGTATGTTTGGAATTCCGAGACCGTGATTTGGAAGATGTAACTAAATACTCAACAAATTATTTATAATACCATACGAGCAACACACTATCGATGTTCTTGTCCAGGTGTTCATTTGTTCTACAAAAAATGAGTACACAAAGTCTCGATCCACTTCGGCAACCAAGGTATTTGCCCACCACCTCGGTTTTTTCAATTGGCATCAGAGCCATGGTCGAGATAATGCAACCTCACGGTTGATATCACAACTTTGTGTTCATGTGCTCGTTTTTGTAAACAAATAGAGATGTGTATATTTTTGAAACGTTTTTGAAGTTCCCCTCCATATTTATTCAAAGCCTTACTTTTCTATAATATTCTTGAGTGTTCTTGATGGTTGTGTTCCTACAAAAGGCTTTTTGGTCAAAAGAATGTCTGGATGAAAACAGAAAAATTTTAAAGTTTTTGTGTAGATGAAATCATGAGCACTTGTAAATTCTTTGTTTTCTTACATGAGCAACTCTTTCATTTGTTTCATATTACAAACTTTAAGGGTTAGGATAAGAAACACTACTCTTGTTAGAGTCGGGATGAGAATAAGCACCTATTTTCTCTTTACAATCTCAAATTATTTAAAAAAAATCAAAACATATCTGAATATCACTTTCTGTTGAACCTAAGAACTCTTTATTATCGTATAATATCTAAATGAAATATTTAGAAATAAAACTGCAGTAAAATGTAATCCACTCATTTTTGCTACATGCTTTTATGGTATTACTTTTCTCGAAAGTACCATCTGTCATCTTTCATGTCATATGAAAATATATGCACTTTGTATAATTTGTGGATAGGGTAGGGGGTAATGGTTGCTGTCTGGGTTACTTGGGGGGTCTATCAGTTCTCATTTCTTTTTCGAGTCCCGGTAGGGCTTCTAAGTCCTTAGAAGACGTGGACAAGTGTCTCATTGACTTTTATTTCTCTTTTTCGTGATATGACCCGTTTCGTATGAAAATATATGTACTTTGCACAATTTGTCATTTACTTTGTACAATTTGTGGATAGGGAGGGGGTAATGGTTGTTATCTGCATTACTTGGGGGTTCGGTTCTCATTTCTTTTCTGAGTCCCGGTAGGGCTTCTGAGTTCTTAGAAGACGAGGACTGGAAGAGGTGGTTGTCTAAGCTTGATGTTTGGCGAGGACAATCTTTGATTCAGGATAGGGTGGCGTGGATTAAGGTGGTTGGGGTCCCTCCGCAAGCAGGGGGCAGGGTGTTCAATGAGATTAGAGCTTTTTTTGGGCAGGTGATCTTTATCTCAGAGCTGATATCCAGGATTGTGATTTATCTCACGGGTGGTTGGGGATCCTGGTGAACGATGTTTCGAGGATCAATGATGTGGTCACCGTAACTTGGGAAGATCGAAGATTCGTGTGCAATGTGTTTGAATTCCATGAAGACTGGTGCCCGGATTTTGTGGAATTAAGGTCGGAGAAGATTGACGTTTCCTATGGTATTAATCTCTATTTGGAGGTTGGCGCTAAGGACGTGTTAGTGCCTAATCCTGTATCGGAAGATTTTGCCCAGCCTACTTCGTGCCAAAGTCCGTCTGCCTTCGAGGAAGATGTAGATTCGGGGTTGCAGGGGGTGACGGCGGCCGAGACTCTCGAGGAAGGGGAGGTGCTCGAGGTGCGGGAGCATGCATCTGATAATTATGAGGTGGGCGGGAAGCCATTGGTTCTTGGAAAAGGAGAAGGGATAAGCCAGTAGGGACCTTGTTGGGCTCGTGTTCCTTTATGGGCTACAGTAGTATGGAGGACTGTTATGGGCCTGGTGGGCCTGATTTGGAGATGGAAAGGGTGTCCAAAAGGGCCAAAAATTTTCTGGACTCCTTGGATCATAACTTTCCCCCTTTTGTGGGTATTAGGCCAGTGCACTCCCCTTATCCCAAAGAGCGATTTCGTTAGGCTAGGTCGCCATCTGACTCTCGGACAGAAGCTGGACCCCCTAGAGGCTTTCGAGGGGGTGGGGTTTGGCGGGTGTCGGGTTTCTAGCGAGGGGGGTCCTTCTTGTGAGCCGGTTCTGGGTGGAGATCCTATGTTGATTTCAAAGGAAGTCGCTATCTCTCTAGCCATCGCTGAATATGCTGGGATTGATCCTAGCTCATGTGAGGAAAGGATGAAGGCGCTTGTGGTGGAGGATGGGGTTGACGAGGAGTGTTAAATGGAGGTGTTATCCTTAAATTCGTGTGGGCTTAGGGATGCCTCGAAGGTTTCCTGGATCAAAAAGTTTAGATTGGAGCATAAAGTTGGGATGTTGTGCCTACAGGAAACTCACATTTTGGATTGTCGCTCAATTTCGGTGGTGCAGTTATGGGGGATGGAGGATGTGAGTTCGATTGGGTGGCTTCTAAGGGAAGATCGGGGGGCTTAGCGACGATCTGGAATCCAGCATTGTTCTCTTCGACGAACGTCATCAAAGATCGAAACTTTCTATTACTTTCGAGTCAATGGAGTGGTGTTCAGGTATCCTTGAATATTTTTGTAATGTTTACGCTCCTCAGGGGGTTAGGGCTAGGAAGAAGCCGTGGGATATGCTTCTGGGCCTTAAAGCTGGTAGGGGCGAATGATGGGTGTTCATCGGGGACTTTAACAAAGTCCGATGTGCTGAGGAGAGGAGATTTTCGGCTTTCAATCCCTCGGGTGTGGAGGAGTTCAATGACTTCATATTCAATGTCAACATGTTTGAGTTCAACATGGCTGGGATGCAGTTTACTTATTGTTATGGGAATAGTTTGAATTTCAGTAAAATTGATCGTGCTTTGGTGTGTGATGGGTTTTTTCATAATTGGTCGTATGCTTCCTTAGTTGATTTACAGTGTATTTGGTCGGATCACTCGCCAATCCTTCTCAGTTCATCTGTTAAGGACTTTGGCCCGATTCCATTTAGGTATTTTTCTTCCTAGAAGGGGCTGTAAGGTTTTCAGGAATGTGTGGATCGGGCTTTTTCGGGTCCGGTGGAAGGTGTGGCGTCGGATGTTAGGTTGAGGAATCGGTTTAAGTTGGTTAAGGAGCAGCTCAAGAGATGGAATAAGGATCGGCGTGTTCTTGAGGAGAGATCTATGGCTGATTTGAAAGTGGCTTGTAATGCTTGGGCGACGTTGGCGGAGACGAGGATGCTCTCTAATCAGGAACTAAACTCGTGGGTGCTTGCCAAATCGAAGTTATTGAGGGAGGAAGCTGCCAAGGTTGTGGATCTTAAATAGAAGTTCGTGTTCGCTGGTCCATCGAAGGCGACAAGAACAACTCATTCTTCCATGGTATGTTTAAGTTCAATGCTTCTTGTAGGATTAATGGGTTGCTCATCAATGATAGGTGGGAGGATGTTCCGTCAGCGATTAAGGAGGAAGTGTGGAGGTTTCTTAAGGACTAATTTGATTAGTCGGAGCATGTTTATCCCCCTATGGGGTGTGAGTTTCTGGCTCAGATTTCGTCTTTGCAGGCTTCGACTTTAACTGCCTAATTTTCTGCTAAGGAGGTGAAGGCTGCGGTGTGGGCTTGTGGGTCGGAGAAATCATCGGGCCCGGACGGATTTAACTTCAAGTATATTAAAATTCAGTGGAATTCTCTTGAGGGTCTTTTTGTTAAGGTTCTTCGTTCCTTTCACTCTAATGGGGTCATCAGTAGGGGATGTGGTGCCTCCTTCCTCCACTTGATTCCTAAAAAGAAAGACCCGACATCCTTGCATGATTTTAGACCGATTAGCTTTCTAGGGTGCATCCCGAAAGTGATTTCTAAGGTGTTGGCGTGTCGACTTCACCCAGTTTTGAGGGGAAGTATTTCTAAGAACTAGACGGCGTTTGTGGAGAAAATGAGCATTTTGGAAGGCCCGTTAATCATTAACAAGATTCTCTTGTGGTTAAAGAAGTCTAAAAATCAAGGTTTTTTCTTCAAAATTGATTTTAAAAAAGCCTATGATACTTTCGATTGGAGATTTCTTGACGATATGATGAGGAAAATGGGGTTTCCGGATCTTTGGAGGAGGTGGGTTGATGGTATATTAAGGGCCTTTTGTGCTTCGGTTTGGTGAATGTTCTCCCTTCAAGGAGTTTTAATGTTTTTGGGGTATTCGGCAAGGCGAACCCCTTTCTCCTTACTTATTTATTATCGCCATGGAAGTGTTTAATCATATGTTGGTCAAGGCTAATAATTTAGGCATTTACGAAGGTATTAATATCCCGAACGGGGGTCCGATGGTG
>JBCNJP010002280.1:0-13000 GCA_039602395.1 Deinandra increscens subsp. villosa | reverse complement strand
AGCTACCGAATCAAGGGTAAACTCGATAACTGATCCGCTTCTATAAAATTCCCACCTAACGGGGGTTCGGGGGCAGCGCCCCTGAGAAGCGGGGTCCAAGGGGCGGCAGCCCCTGGCGGGGTCCAAGGGGTAGAGCCCCTGGCTGGGATCGAAAATGCATCCGAGTTCGTCCGAACCTTGTCCGATCTACCTCCGAACCCGATCCTCCGAACCCTCTCCGAAACTAACCTTCGGACGTAGTCCGAACCTGACCTTCGGAACCTCCTCCGAACCTGACCTTCGGACGTCCGAACCTGGAGTTCGGAGCGGTTATTTTTCAGATCTGTTCTTCGGCCGAACCTTGTCGGAACTCGAACTGGAAATTTTTGAACTCGAACCAGACTCAGAATTTGATCGAATTTTGATATCCAGATACTTCTGTTAGGTAAAAACATGACTCAGGAAGACTAGATTGATTAAAAACCAAATAGAAACACTTCCAATCACCCCTAACCGAAGGTTTAACGTCTCGAAATGAAGAAAAGCAATAGATTTCAACCATAGAAAGAGCCAACAGCTCTGATAACAACTGAAAAACCGTATACGTATCGATTCTATGGATTAGACGGAAGTTTTGTCATTGAATCATGTCGAATGATTACATAACGAAGGAGTATACAAACGTTTAAGCTCTGGGGGAGGTCGGACAGAACCTCCCCTCTCAACACACAGACACAAGACAGAAACTTACAAAGAAATACAAAGACGAAACTATTTATACTTCTTCATAAGGTCCGAACTGGTCACCTCCGAACCTGCTCCGAAGCTTCCTCCGAACTTGGAGTTCGGACCACCTTCGGACAACTCCGAATCTGGAGTTCGGCTGAGGTTCGGACCTCAGTTCATGTTTCTGACAAATCAGTCTGTTTGACAATTCGAACAGTAATGGCCACACAAGGTTCATGCATCAACAGAACATAAGGCATATTGGGCCCTAAGAGCTACAAATCTGGATGAGAAGGAAGCAGGAAAAAACCGATACCTCCAGTTGCATGAGCTAGAGGAAATGAGAGATTATGCTTATAACACGTCTACCAAATACAAGGAACGCACGAAATGCTTGCACGATCGTTATCTGAGGGGAGATAAAGTATTTGATCCAGGAGACAGAGTTCTCCTCTACAATTCAAGGATGAAACTTTTTCCAGGGAAACTGCGATCAAGATGGACATGACCTTACATCGTGAAAAGCGCTTATGTGAATGTATCGGTTGAGGTTATCAAATCAGACGGGAGCGCATTCCGAGTAAATGGTCAAAGATTAAAGCACTACCTAGGCGGAAAATCAAGGAAATCAACCTCGAAGATCATACATGAGCATAGAAGCATCATGAGTCAAGCTAATGACTCGTAAATAAACAAGCGCTTCCGGGAGGCAACCCGAGATTTTATTCTTTATCTTTATTTTAATTCTCATTTCCTTTTCGTTATTTCAATCCTAATTTACACTTAGTTTGTACCAAACTAAGTGTGTGGATGGAGTGTCAAGATTTTATAAAGTTTCCTGGGAAAGAGGTTGTAACGGCCCGTTAATGCTAACGACTAGTTATGCATATTTTTCTCGGCTGATTATTGACTCTCTATACTTGCTTGCTGAAGATGTCTTATTTTGGTGCATGTTGGAGTGAATTTATGTATAGTTTATTTTCATGTTTTGTTTGATTCAACCTTATAACTGCATGATGATACTTTGTTATATGCTTTGATAGTTCTCCACTCTGACATGTATATATATAACTGCTCGCAATTATATTATGCTATGAATATGATTATCATAACTTTCTATCAAGTTGCTATGATTGCATTGCGTTTGCAATGACAAGACTCTACAGGTTATCTATAGTGAGCAGCTTGGATTCATAAAGGAATCAATTCAAGTGCTAATTATAAGAGTCAGTCTGCATGAATCAAATGCTACATGGGAGTTTTCCATCTCTCACACTCTTTCTTTCATTTTAACTTTGGTACATTATGGACAATGTACGCTTCTAAGTGTGTGGATGGGAGGCTAGGGCCATATTTGTGTGAATATGTGACTTAAAGCACTAAATTTCTTAAAATTACACAAATTTTTCAAAAAATTTCGAATTGTCAAACTTCCACAAAAATTTAAAGATTCCGGAAACATGAAAGTACACGTTCTCAATGTAATTCGCAGATCCGTTTTACAAACGTGCTTGCACTGTCACGTCTTTAGGTAGCAAGAAAGGTTTTACTAAACAAGTAGCTTTTACCAAAATTTCATGATCAGGAATACCATTGGAGTCTTGCAAACCTGTATTAACCACTTATCCCATTTCCGTGTGAGCTAAGCCCTATTTTTAGGAATATAAAAGAAGATATATAGTTGTATGAGGGATGTCATTTGTTTGGAACCTCTTCTAGGTTTATATTGAGACCATGTTTAAATAATGCCTTGAGTTTACTTTGGATCTTTTCCAGGTCGTCAATTGCCTGAAGATGTTGGACTTTCTACATAACTCCAACATGCTTATCTTAGTTCTTATTACAAAAAGAGAAAGAAAAAATATATATATATATAGTAGAAAATAAATCACAATGATAGTTGTGAAATGGTTGTACGTATACACCAAGATATACGTTAGGGTGGTAGCTCATACACCCGTATCTTTGAGCAACGTTCCAACTTCTGCCCCCCCCCCCCATTCTTTGGTCAGATCAAATAGTAATACTCGGAAGCATGATCGATATATAAAATCAAGAACGCGGCTAACCTACTTGACTTTGAGTGTCCACTAAATATAAACCATGAGTGTTGAGAGAACATGGTAAGTGAGTGAATTAAGAGAAAGGTTGCACGAAAACTTAAAGGTGTCACCTGTGATATTTCTAAAACCCTTTATGCTTGTTAGTGTAAATCTAGTACTGTTCTATAAAGTTTAAACTGATTCTGGGATTTCTTAGGGACGAGCAATGCTCAAGTGTGTGGATGTTTGATGTGCTGCAAATGTAACATGTTTTTATATACGTATTCACCCATATTTTGGTTGATTACTGGTTTTTTTCTGTCCGTTCTAATACCAAATTATTTTAGTTTTAGTAAACGCAGGATTTCAGTGAACGAAATGATAAAGTTAAAGAATCCCAAGGGAAGTACGGAAGATTGAAGCCTAAGCTGGATTCATGGTACAAAAGGGAAGGAAAACAAGCTTTAAGAGAAGTCGGATCGCGATCGAGTCGAAGCGAGAGATCAACGAAAAGAAAACAAAAGAAATCTGGAAGAAAGTGTATATAAAAACACGACAGGAAGAAAGTGGCCATAAAGCTTCCCAAGGTTATACGGGGCATTTTTCGTTGACGACCCGTTACCAAATTCAGTCTCAAAATGGCTCGTTTTGCCATAACGGCTTGTTACGCGACTGTCGGCAGAAAACCCTACGAAAAATTCGAATGAATAAATAATTAAAAAAAAAAATTGTTTCCCATAGTCAAATTCGAAGAACATATCTCCTTTCGATGAATGTCCCTCCGACTTCCCCAGAGCCTCCGGTAGCAAAGCCGAGAAAGCGATGGGTTCTCTGCCCCTTCGGGGATGGAGCGACAGAAGTTTTGAGAATTCAAGAGAACTGTAAACAACATAGAGGAAGAATGAAGGGAATATCTTATCGAGGTAATACTATTTGTTTTGGTAAATACGATCTTCAAGCACTTGAACCCGCTTGGATCACATCTAGACAAATAGAAGCACGTCGACGAGCAATGCCCTAATTTTTCACTATAAATAGAACGTTTTGGTTCTAAATAAGGGTGGGTAACTTTCACGAACCAGAGGTCGTCTCTCCTGTTCCAAACAAGTTCCAAGAGTTACGAGGAAGCAATCGAAGCATCGGATCGAGATTAGAGTTAGTATTAATCATTCCTTAGTCGTAATCTTTCGATTTCAGTTTTTGCTTGTCGATTTCATCATGTGTAGGTTGATACAATCTGTTTTATGTTTTGTTTCTGCTATGAATAGCTAATCTCCACCATCATCTTGGTGGAGATGAATCTTGTAGCACAATAACTTTTGATGAATGATTATCTATGCGTATGGTTTTGAAACATTGATTCGATTTATCTGATTTATTTTGACACATATGTGTGCATGATTCCTATGTTTATTTTATCAATGGTGTGGTCTTGCTAGGTTATAGTTTTTGTCCAGTTCTATATCTTAGTTATTCTAGATTTCTATCTTTAGGTCAAAAAGGGTTATGGATGATATTTGGCTTAAGGCTATGTTTTTGAAGAAATATAGATCATTGATGAATAAATGTGGCTATCTTGTGTGTTGTTAGTACTAGTTCTCTTAAGTGATTGTAGGACTATAGTAATCTTTCTTATTTGGTTATGTTCCATGCGTTAGTTAACACTATTGTGGTAGGTAATTGGATGAGCGGTTGCTAATTAATACTTTGATGATTGATGGATGAGCACTGTGTTAGGTTTTCTAAGATGTGTGTCTATAGCTTCATAGGGTTCCTATTCATTGAGGTGTGTTCTCTTGCGGGAGCGTGCCCTACGTTTCATTTTCATAGCTGGTTCAACAGAAGTTAGGTTTAATCTAGCGAGGTGCCTAGCTATCCTTAAAAAGAATTGCATAGATAGTTATTCAAGATAGTTGTTTGGTTACAAGAGGATTCGATATCAAGATAATGCCTTTAATTATATAAGAATTTCCGTTTCATTTTATTGTTCATTTGGTGATTTATGCTTGCCTAATATATTTGCTACTAGAAAACGTGTTCCTGGTGTCCGACACCCGATTCTAGCTATTAGGATTTATACTATAAGTTACGATAGGTACACTTACCTGCTTGCATGTGTTTAATCCGTTAGGTAGTATTAGGTTTATAAATTTAAAAATTATGCGTGCTAAAGTCCTCCTTGTGTTTTCCTTGCAAAAAATTTATTGTTGGACCTTGGAAGAATATCATAGAAGCTGGGGAGGATTTAAAAGCTCTTGATATAGATTTATCTATGTGGGTTAAATGTGTAGTTCGAAATGGCAGAGAAGAAAGCTTCTGGTGGGACGATTGGACTAGGTCGGGCCTTTTGGGAGACATTTTCCCTGAATTATACCACTTGGACACGGTCTCGGGATGTAGGATCGCCGATCGGGTGACCATGTGCACTGGCAAGATGTCTTTTAAATGGGACAAGTTCTCGCTTCCGGACTACATCCGGTTCAGTAATACGGTGCACACCTGCGAAGATATTTTTCTGGGAACTTACTTTTAGAGAAAAAAGACACGTGGAGGTGCGATGCTTTGCACCCGCGTGATTTCGAGGTCAGCATGCTCAGAACCTTGATCCAATCTCGCCTTCTAAAACATCACGAGTTTGATTTTTGGTGGCTTAACTGAATCCCTCTCAAAGTTTGCACTTTTTCTTGGCGTGCGGCCTTGGATCACATTCCATCAAAAATCAACTTGTGCAAACATGGGATTCTGTCCATAACAACTTGCGGAATATGTGGGAGATTTGAGGAGTCATCTGATCACATTCTAGTCGAAGCAAAACCAAACCCTTTAAATAAGTGGAGATCATCTGGACCGCCACATGTCCATCTGGACTAAATTAGTGTTGTGTGCATCTGGACAATCATTGCACCCCAACATATTCCATCTTCGGTTGGGTGTGACATTTCTTAGGTAGATAAACCTTGCATTGCAAATGGGAAGCTCAAACATAGGACCTGCATTTTGGCATCATAGTCCCGTCTTTTTTCTATCATCAAACTAAGAAACTTTTGGAGATTTATTTTCATAACCGTTGTATGGTTGTCATGTCTCTAAATCTTTTGTCATGCTATGTATTTTGAAAATTTAAAACAATATCTTATCGGTACTCTTTGCGCTGAAACTATATATGACATGTTTGTTTTTAATGCCAACGACTTTTGGTTAAATCATTCAGAGGTCTTTCAATGTATCCACAACAATGACTCCATGACGTCACACGCCTCCGGTTGCACATGACCAGGGTGTGACAGACGCCGATTGGGCGGGATGCTTGGATACCCGTCGATCTACTTCCGGTTATTATGTCTTTTTGGGTGACAACCTCATTTCTTGGCCATCTAAAAGACAAACTACTATCTCCAGGTCTAGTGCTGAAGCTGAATACCAGGTGTTGCTCATGTAGTTGCTTTGGCTTAGAAATCTTCTTCTTGAATTGGGTCATTCTCCCAGTCGCACTTCTTTATTTTACTATGACAACGTAAGTGCTATTTACATGTATGGGAATACTATTCAGCATCAGCGCATAAAACACATTGAAATAGACATACGATGTGTGTGCGAACACATCTGAAGAGGCAACATCAGTGTGCTCCATGTTCTGTCTCGTTATCAGTACGCAGATATCTTCACAAAAGGCCTCCCAAGGCCTCTGTTTTATGTAAAAAGGCAATCACGTACCACTCAAATGTATTATAATATAGTTTAAATGTTAATTTTGTATTGGTATTATACATGGTTGGATTAAATAGAAATTTGATTTTGCATAAAAAGAATAAGACTACTAGAACTTTGACATGTGGCATAATTAGAAATAACAATAAAGGGCACTTTAGTCTTAAAACAAAACATTACAAATACTTACAAAACAATACAAATAATGTTTACGAAAAATTATAATATAAAAAAATGTTTACATTATAAAATCGGTACAGTACATTTTTCAATGCAAACCAATACAATGTTCTTTGCTATTTTTCTTTTAAAAACACAAAATGTGTTGTTTTAATACAAAACAACATAAAAATTATTGATTTAACAAAAAAAACGTACAATGCAAAACTCTACAAATCATATTGTCTTAAAGTAAAACAGTATACATAGATACAAAATAGTACATATAATTATAAAACACTCCATTCCTCTAATATACAAAGTATAACCTGGCAACTATTCATGTTTATCCTATTATATTTCCTATGCACATTTTACAACAACCTAAAGCACCTTTGTTATTTTTTTGTGTATAATATGTGTTAAGCTAAGTGTACAAGGTTGCAATGCCAGTAGTTTGTTTTATTATTATATATTATATTTATTATTAAACAACAATGGAGACAACCGTACTGGAGCCATGTCCTGCCTATAACACCTGCTCTCAATCAGTCTCCATACCTCCGAGAAGCACGTTTCTTGGCTTTCTTCCATGCCCGATCACTGTTATATGTAATTTATCTCTCTTTTCATCCTCAGTCTTCCTCCCTCCCCCCCCCCCCCTCCCCCCTCTCTAACCATGGAAATCGATTCTTCAAACTGTGAACTCGCAACCGTGCATCTCTGCCCTTCTTCCTGTGTCCATACCAATGATTTCTTCTAATCCAACAAATTAGAATTTCACATCTCAATTTTACATTCCAGATTTAATCCATTGATTTGACTTGATTGTCCAAATCAAAAAGAAAATGAACCAGATGAAAACCGATCAGAGTGCGTGATAGATCAGTGTGAGGAGGTCGAGAACGAAGACCGTCTGTAGTCTATCCAGAGTTGTTCCGATGGTGTAGAAGCTACCGAACATGGGAATGAATGCCGCTAGGTTCAATTTCTCGCATGGATCTTATGATTACCGTCAGGAAACCCTAGAAATCTACGGATCGCCATGGATAACACTGGTATTCTTTGTGCGGTCATGATCGATATTAAAGTGCGTCTTATATTTACTCTACTAAGTTTAATCAATATATTGTTTGCAATTTTTTTATGTGAAGCATTTGCTACATGCCATTTTTGTATCTAGATGTGTTTGCTATTTTTGAATGTGATATAGGTACAGAATTGGCTTTGTTTTCACCATCAAATTCATGTGTTTACATCTGTGTGATTGTTTCAGTTTCTTAATTTGACTTTAATAGTCAAAATTAAATGACTACTTCTGAACTACAAATTTTTTATATGGATTCTGTCAAATGTGTAGTGTTCATGTAGTCTTTTGATCCAATTTTGTTGGGAGATTGAATGTTAGGTTATCATTCACAACGCCTATATATTGTAGGATTAGAAGACATAATCTTTAATTTGAGGCTAAGAAGACCTATGATGATCGTAGCTGCAAATGATGATGGCGATTGCAACACTATCTTTGTGTTTGCTCTAATGGCAACGAACGATAAGATAGGCAGCAAATGATATATGTCACAATGGAGAAAAACTCACAGGAAGGAATGATGCAGTAATATCAACACTTTGGTTCTCTTTGTCTTCTGTAATTCTATTTTGCAAAAGGTATTAACTTTAGGTAAGCCAATTCTCTTTTCTCCGCTTTGATTATTACTAAATTTTCAATATCTTTGTCCATCAATGGTTTAGGCTTTATGTTGGTTTGATCTTTGTTTTCATCATGCTTCCTATGAGAACCTTAAGGAATTCGATTATTTTTTTTTTGTGTTTATTTTTTTCTTTTTGTGTTTATATTGCTTGTGTGAATTTTGGAGCAATTAATATCATTATTGTTGATTTTTAGGTAGTTGTTCCATATGGTGGTAGACTTAGAACTGCTTTAGGTGTATATTTTGATAGTTTCATATGATGTTTTATTCACTAAAGATTTTGAATGTGAAAGGGTAGAGGCTACATGTACTTCCAGGCATGTATGTTTGGATCTTCATTAGATATGTTTTATGAATTGTTTTATCCGTAGTAAGGAGCTTATGTTTTTTTTTTTTTTTTTTTGTGATGCTCCTGATATACCTGTCAATATTTGTCTTAGTATTTGTCCATTATTTGGTCCATTATTTCATTAATCAACATGCATAATGATCCATAAAGCATTAGTACTAGCATAGACTTTATGCTCGATAGAGAAGATAAACCCAATGACCAACTGAAACCGTTGCCACATAACTGATCCCGCGGCATGCGGGTCGAAACATCTAGTATAATTACAGAACTGTACACCTTTTTTATAAAAAAAAATAATAATAATTTTAGTTTTTTATATATCAATACTATACTCAAATTAAAGAGAAAAAATACTCGATTTTATGGTGTAATTACCTAAATATAAAAAACCATCTCTTGAATAGTGAGGTTTTAAGTTTTTACAAAAATAGTGAGGTTCCAAGTTTTTTCATTTTGACACTATCTCCAAGTTTTCTCTTTTACCCCCCCCCCCCCCTCCTCACGTGTTTGTATCTACTTTGGATCTCATTTTTCTCTAAAGCTCTCTTGAGAGAGCTCCCATCTCCAAACCCTAGATCTGCTTCTCTCCTCCGGGCGCCCCTTCGCCTCACATCTCCGGCCGCCCTCTGGCTCCCATCTCCGGTCGCCGCCCTTTGTCTCTGCAACTCTCTCTCTGTCTCTCTCGAGAGAACCCTTCGGCGAGAGCTCCCATCTCCGGCCGCCGTTCTGTGAACGTTTTTGATGGCTGGGGTTTGGTTTCGAGGTGCTCGCCGTCGGACGGAGGATGGTGTCAGTGGCCATGAACGTTTTTTGCGGCTGGGGTTCGGTTTCGAGGTGGTCGCCGCCGGATTTGTTGCCTTCAGATCCGAAAGGTCGCCGGATTTGTTGCCTTCAGATCCGAAAGGTATTACGACTTTCTTTTGATGTAGGGTTTCTTGCCTTCTCTTGCAACGCCGCCGTATGCTGCCCTGGTCGTTGCCGGCGTTCGTTCACCGCCGCCGTGATTTTTCTGGTCTCCGACGTGGCGTATCTCGCAGCCGCGAGTAAGATCTGAGCCGCTTTTTTGATTTAGTTTTTTCTGGGGTTTAAGTTTTATTTCTTGATTCAAGAAGTGAAGTTCACAAAATCAGTTTTTTTTATTCTTTTCTTGTACACATTGGCTATACTAATTGATGTTCTTGGGCGTATAAAACTCAGGTTTTGGATGTAATTCCAATTGGGTGTTGCAGATCGATTCAAACTGGTATGCGTACCGCTTAAAGATTCTTGAATTCATTCTAATTTGTCTGTTTTTGTGCTGTGTGTTTCTGTGAATTAAAATCCAAGATTTGTTAATGTGCATTTTATCATGTGACTTGATTCTAAATTTGGTTGATTGAAAACAGATTGGGGCGTTGATCGCAGCCGTGATTTGAGCGTTGTGTTGCTTTATTTCGTTGTGATGTTTTATGTTTGGCAGATCTGAAATCGTTGTGTTTCAGATTTATGCTTGATGTACTGAATCTGTTTCTTCTCGAAAGAGATGTGGAACACCGGTGGTTCATTCGGTTATGCTTATCTGGGTTTTCTGATGTGATGATGCTCATTTTCTGAATACGAATATCTATTCTTAATTGATCTAATTTGGTGTATCTGAAAATTGTTTGCTTCAGGAGACGATGATGATGTGATGAATAACCCGAACAAATAGGAATGCCGGTGATCTTATTGGCGTGGCAAATTTTTTTTTTGCAGCCAAAGGAACACTGTGCGTTCCCATGTTCTGTTGTTTCGTGGGTTTCATTATCTGAGTCTTTTCATATTACTCTACTCAAAGTTCAGTTTGTATAGCAAGAACAATGGAAGCCTTGCATCTGAATTTGTTGATAAACATACATAGTCCATCAAAACTCAAAAATACTAATTAGGTAGATTGCAGTCTGCTTTTTTTCTCTTTTTTTTTGTGTGTAGAAATTGAAGAAACCAAGGCAAAAGCCACTGTATGAAGCCCTGCAGAAGATTAAAGAAGGTATATTGTTTGTTTCTTTACTTTTTTCTTATTCCGTTTTTGTTTAGGGTTGTAAGTGATCTAATAGAACGTGATAATGAAAACATGACTACGTTGTTGATGGTGACAAAAGAACGAATGAGTTTAAGTAGCAATAACTTCACATCTGATCCTAATTCCTAATACAATAGAGGTGTTTAGGGTTTGCTCTGATCATTTTAATATTTTGTTCTTTTAGGTTTATTTAAGATAAGAAATAAACACCTTACATCTGATCCTAATTCAAACGTTGCCGAACAAATATAAACCAGAATAAAATTTTATGTGGTTGAATGACTCTTAATAAGATTCATATTTTATCTTATTATCATCATTGTCTTAACTGTGATAACAATTCAATGGATTAAAATTTCTTAAACTTTCTTTACCAATGGATTACAATTTTAATTGGGCAAGTGGCCTTTGAGTGTTACCATATTTTGCTATAGTAAGTAGATGATGATGAATGCGGGATAATCTTGCAACTTATTGAAACTGTTTGTTCTGTTTTAAGGGCATTATTAATTACATGATTGGCAGTTTGGATTTAGCTTTCAGCACAACCAATTTGAAAGGCACAACCAAGAGGTTCTATGGGACTTATGATTTATGGGTTTCCAACATTCAAAATTGTGAAATGAGGTAAGTCTGATGGTTCAATCAAACAAAAAACTACATGACATGTGCTCCAAGAAATAGTTTTTATCAGCATACAGATGGAATTACTTCATATTCCTAAAGGATTTTAAGGTGAAAGGCATTGGATTATGTTTCTGTTTCATTGTTAATGATCTATTTAATCAATGTGTATTGTTGTAAAGATATATTTGACATTGTGTTTAGACTATTTTCATAACACTTCTATCATGCACTCAAGTGGGACTCTTATCTTAAGCCGTCACGTGATTCAAAAATGGTGAGGCCGCCACAACGCGCGGCGGGTCACCCACTAGTTTTAATAAAAAACAATGTTGTATGAAAAAGCTATGAACATTTCAAAAAGTGATGGAAACTTAAAAAAAATATAAGAAAATAGGCTATACCAAAAATAATATTCCATCTCTTATTTTCCTTCTATTTGGATTTCAAGTATTGATTTATAAAATTAATGGATCAGATTTCTTTCTATTTTTTTTAAACAAAATGTATTTTTTATTGGTTACAACCCTCTTTATTTATATATTCATGTGTCACGAGATGGAACAAAGTTTGTGCTAACCAACTCCTTTCTGTTGATTTTCACACAAAGATCATTGAATAATATATCGTCTCAAAATAAGTAAATCACAGGTATAACTTACATAAATATATTGCAAAGTTACCAAATTGTAGAGTTTCGGCAAAGCTTAATTTTCTTGGATAAAATAAATTAGAATTAAAATTTCACACTGTTAACTAAACTAAAAATATATATATTTATATAAAATATGAGAAAACGTTAAATGTAGTTTGACGAAGCTATTTAAATTAAGATGTTACTCCACTTGAAACTAAGGATTCATACTCGCTAGAAGCGAATTAGTGTAAAATTTAACCGTAAAAAAAGTTATGACTGTATAAGTTTTATAAAAATATGATTCAAAACTTTTTGTTTTTTTTAAGAAAAAAAAGTTTATGGAAAATAATCATCATCTTCATTTAAAACCCTTTAATTTAAATTTATATAATGCTTATCATTAAATCTTAATTTGATTTTTTTTAACTAATAATTTAAATTTTGGAAAAAAAGACTATTTTTATCATTTTTCATAAAAGCCTTATATGATAACTTTTAAAGATATTTCTAGAAAATTAGATTACTAGTTAGAGAAAGTGATCGAGACAAATAACTTTATTTTTGAGAAAGTGTTTGTTCCTTCACTTTAATTAACAATGTAACCATTTTATAAAAGTTAGTTATTTTTTACATAAAGTTTTATTTAGTTTTTCAAAAGTTATGAAACGTTTTTCTTTTCTTTTTTTTTTTTTAGAATACAGTTTTAGTTATTTACATAAAATGTTTTTTAATATTTTTTACAGAACGTGTTTTTTTTAATTTTAATATAAAGAACATTTAAATCAATATTGTTTCGAGAAAAATAATATAATGTCATAAGTTTTAATTTTATAATGTGATAATTTTATATTTCATAAAGGATATAACACACAAAAGAGAAAAGTATAGATAATTTAATCCAATAACAAATCATAAACAAAAGACTTTTCGTATCAGAGATTATGGGTTCGAGTCTTGTCTGAAGCAATTGCTTCGGGTTGAGTCATGAGGTTTTTTAGTTGTAGGTTTTTTAGTGAGTTG
>JBCNJP010002278.1:0-49971 GCA_039602395.1 Deinandra increscens subsp. villosa | reverse complement strand
AATAGCATGGGGCACGTGGAATCCCGTGTGAATCAGCACGGATTACCTTGCAAGGCTGAATACTCCTGGGTGACCGATAGCAAAGTATTACCGTGAGAGAAGGGTGAAAAGAACCCCCGTCATGGAGTGAAATAGAACATGAAACTGTAAGCTCCCAAGCAGTGGGAGGATCCTGGGGCTCTAACCGCATGCCTGTTGAAGAATGAGCCGGAGAAAAGGAGCCGAGAAGAAAGTATCAGCAACAACTGGTTTTATTACAGGACAACTCATAATGTTCATATCGATCTATTATGAGCCTCTGCATCTAGCACTAGGTAGACCTCATACAATAACTGTACTAGCTCTACCCTATCTTTTGTTTCATTTCTTCTGCAATAATAACAAACACTTCTTTGATAATGGATCTACTACCAGAAATTCAATGCGTAATCTCAATATACAGTGTGTATTTCTGAATAATCTTATTTTTCAATTATTGAATCATTTCATTTTACGAAGTTCAATGTTAGCGAGATTGGTCAACATTTTTAAGTTTCGAGGCAACAGCAAGATGTTGTTTGTAAAAAGTAGTTTTGTTGGTTGGATAATTGGTCACATTTTATTCAAGAAATGGATTGGATTTCTATTAGTTTGGATATGGAAAAATCGATCTATTCGGAAGTACATTCGATCTAATAAGTACCTTGTGTCGGAATTGAAAAATTATATGGTATCAATCGGAATGCCTTATTTGTCTTTCCAGGAAAATGGATATCTCCATAAAAGATTATCAGTTTCATATTTTCTGCTTTTTTTCTTCACTCGGACCAATCCGCCTACCCGACTTCTTCTATATAAAGTGATTTGTGTATCTACCCCAATAATACTATTGTGTCGTACTGTTTTGGTCAAAAACTGCCTAAGCAATTAGTTGATCAAACTTTGTATGTGAGGTAGCGTGTTTGATGTAAATAAGGATGAAAATGTAACTGCTAGAATAGACACGAGGATATAACGAGGGAAAATCCAAGTATCCTTGAGTATCCTCAAGGAGCCTGGCAAAAAACCTCGGGGGCCGGTTCAAAGTACCTGCCGCCTAAAACTTTTATATAATGAAAGTTCTGATTACAAAGTAAATGAGCTCGAATTCTAAGTGTTGCAGAGAATTGTAATCGAAAAGATTGTGTGTGTGTGTAAGCCTAGAGCTCTGTTTAAATACGAAATACATAGCAACTAATTTTCCTAAAAAATAGCAACTAAGTCCACGTTCGCCAACTAGCCGTTTGAATCCCAACTGACCCACGATTCTATTGATAGACCGAGTCTTTAGGACACGTGATGAATGACCAAGTCAACCTGCGAGTAACAAACAATAGAGAAGCAACCGTTAGTAAGTAAATATTATTCAGGATCCTTACCGTGAAGTGCCTACGAGCTGATGCGAGCTGCTCATCGTCTCCTGAATTCTAGTACCAACAATTGCCCCCAAATTTTTGGCAGTTGGTGCATGCGAAATAGCTGTCGAAAATTTGAATTTCTGGCTTATCGCTAAGTAACTATGATTTGATGGGGAGTAATTAGCCCCAACTTCCCAAGCGAAGTTCTCGTCAGATTATCCCTTTATAACCTTCTCACCACTTTAATTCTTCACCACATCTTCTTTTCGGCGAAACCCTAGAGCTCCTCGCATCTTTTCCAGGTTAGTTTCTCATTCCGCCCTTCTCGTTTTCTCTGAGCATGGGAAAAAATCCTGCACCGTCATCGGCCACGGTCTCCGACCAAGTGGCCGACGAGTTTACTGACCAAGGTCTCCTCCCGGCGACGGCGGAGGAAACTTGCAATTTTGACGATCGCAAGATCGCACTGTTGAAACGATCCTGCTGTTTCCCCGCTGGAGCTGAAATTCGTCCCTTCGACCCTTCTTTGAAAGCCGACCACATCTCCGACGAATGGGTTTGTTTTCTGAACTACCCTTTTCTTCTTGGCATGACATTTCCGTTTCCGACACTGGTGAATGATTTCTTTTCTGTCACCGGTCTTGCTTACTCCCAAGTCATGCCAATGGTGTGGCGTATTCTGTTCTCTCTCGAAAGTTTGAACCAGTCCCATAATCTGAATATCGGAGTTGCTGAAGTTTGTAAAGTTTACCGGTTGGCCACTCACGGCAACAGTAGATTTGTTTTGAAAATTCGAACTGGAGAAGCTCAGATGATCCCTAGGACTTCTCATAACGACCACGACTGGAAGCGTCAATTTTTCTTTGTGAAACGAAGTAGCCTTGCTGGTTGTGAGAACCTTCCTACCCAGTGGGTCATTAAGGGTAGGAAGAGTTTTAGTAACATTCTAACCCCGTATACTCTTCCATTGCATGTAACTGATATGATTGTGTTTCTGTCTTTGCAGCGCCCAAGTTTGAAGCTTTGATAAAACCAACCCGTGAATCCTCCAAGAAGCTTAAGGATCTTTTCAGCATCCCAGCAGCAGAAAGAAGCTGCCAGCCCGAGGACGTTTCAAGTGCCAGAAGCATTTCTCAGCAATCTCTCAGCCCTTCAAGAACCATGTCAACAGGTACTTTCATTTAATTGTTCCCTTTCCGTCTTTAAATTGTGTTTTATTTCTTCTGAAATTGATCCTTCACTGTCTATGATGAAGCTCCAGGTTCGGCTTCCAACTTCTCCTTCAAGGACATTAAGCTGCTCATTGCCAAAAAGGAGAAAACTGAGGAGACCAGCAGCAAGGCTCCTACTGACACCTCAGCCCCCAAGTTTCGAGCTCCGAGCACTCGTTCCAAGACTTCTTCTGCAAAGAAGCGCAAGGCTCCTGATTCCACTATCAATGTGGACAGCTTCGATGATCTCCCTCCCGTTGCAGCTGCTAACAAGCTGCTCTCACTGCAGGCTGTAGTGAACATTGTAAGTCGTAGTTTAATAATAGGGAAATATGTAAAAATGAAAGTCATAACACTTCCCTTTTTGATTCTGATGTGCAGGGCATCGACAAGCTGAGCCACGAGGTGATTGACCTCGAAGGCAAAGTGGAAGCCCTGGAGCAGAAGCTCGAAGCAGCTGAGCAGAAGCTTGAAGCCTCTGAGCTCAAACTCGATCAGGCCACGCTCCGTCTTGAGAAGCTGAACAAGGCCGCAGCCAGCAATGCTCGCCACTATGAGAAGCAGCTCAAAGAGAAAGATGCTGCGGCTGCTGAAGCTCTGAAGCAGGCCGAACTGAATGCTCAATCTTCAGCCGCCATCAGCGTGCTGGAGTGCATGATTGAGATGGCAACTGCTGCACAGGCTGATGGCTTCACTCCAGAGAGCTGGCCAGTGAAGGACTGGGAGGTGAGCCTTAAGAAGCTGCTGGCTGAGAGGGTAGATGCTCCTGAAAAGGCTGAGAAGGAGGCTGCGCCGGAGGTCGAGAAGGAAGCTGAGAAGGAAAAGGGCAAGGGCAAGGAGGTTGAGCAGGCGGAGGCTGCTGGTGATAAGCTGGGCGATGAAGACGATGCAACGGTCTGAGCCCGCTTTTTTAGTTTGTTTGGTTCATGGTCAGGTTCAGGTTCAGTAAACAATGTTTGTGGTGAAGCTTTTGTAAACAATGGTAGTTTAACTTTTTTTTTTTCTTTTTGGGGACTTGGATGGAGGGACCTTGAGTTTCAAGGCGAAGTCCAAGCTCCTTTAGACAATATAGTTGGCCACAGGCGGAGGGATCTTGGGTTCTAAGACGAAGCCTGGGGTCAACTTCTCTAATTTCCTGCATAAATATAACTTAGTGGTATTTTGATCATCATGGTGTGCCGTGTATGCTTTTAATTATTTTGAAAAATGTTTGAATGAGGATCCTACAGGATGCTCAGCATAGTTTAGTTGAAAAACTCAAAAGTTTATTAAAGTTTTGCCAATGTTAACAAACCATGATGCCATCTAATACTTGGTAATAAAAATACGTATCAAACGCAGTATCAATATAACCTGTTTGAGAATACTCCAACCGTAGAGGTAGTCAGGATCTCTAAGGATCCTTAGGAATCCTTAAGATAGACTTGATGAAATTCCGATTTTAAGGCATAAAATACCTTAAAAACCTTGAGCACTTGTGAATAAGTTAAACTGGGGTCAAGCCCAATCTCGAGAGACACGAATATGTCTAAAGCTTTAGTTAATGTGAAAACATTAAAAACCTTTGCTAATCTGAGGACAAGCTCAAAAATACTTGGGACTAAGCCAACTGGGGTCAAGCCCAAAACTTGAGAGACATGAATATGTCTAAACCTTTGTTGACATGAAAATGCCAAAAACCTTAGAATCTTTGAGATGACACGTCTGCCATCCATTTTGAAGTGCACTTTATGGCCAACAGTGATGAAATTATCAGCCACCCTTAGATGGACTGGTCGCACCACCTTGAACCACAGGTCACCATCATGCGCTCCTGGCGAGGGTCTTGCGCTCCTGGCGATTCCCATTAGTGAACGAGAAGGTGAAAACCTCCTAAACCTTTTGACAGCATTCAGAATGCTTTAGACTTAGAAGAGGTGATCAGCCTCTAGCTTATGGCAGGACGCTCGGAGCACCTACAAAATACTCCAAGGCTCGGTGAGGGGTGGGTGTTAGTTTTGCTAACACCCCTCCGATGCCTAAGTCAGTACATATTTCAAAAATAATAATGTGAAAATGAAATAAGGGTAAAAATCATACCTGAGGTTCTCGAAGTATGGACAAGGATTCTCTGATATGCTTAAAAGATCCAGAGAGTACTTACATAAAATATAACTTCAAGTGAATTGCATTCCAAGCTCTTGGGAGCAACTCACCTTCCATAGTAACTAACCTGTATGCTCCTTTTCCAGCTTCTGAATCCACCAGGTAGGGTCCTTCCCATTTAGGCGCGAGTTTCCCATGTGCCGGATTGGTTGTATTTTGAAAAGCTTTCCTGAGTACCAGATCTCCTACTTGAAATCTTCTGATCCTGAGATTCCTGTTATAAGACTTGGCTATCTTTTGCTGGTATGCTGCCATCCTAAATTTTGCGAGGTCTCTGATTTCTTCAATTGTTTCAAGATCTTCAAGGAGCTCTTGTTTGTTTGCTTCAAAATCCTGGTGGCTTGTTCTCGCAGTTGGCATCACCATCTCAGTAGGAATTACAGCTTCGGATCCAAACACTAAGGAAAATGGTGTTCGACCAGTAGCATTCTTGGAGGTCGTTCTGTCAGCCCATAATACGAAAGGTAGCTCTTCAGCCCACTTTCCTTTCTTGTCTCCTAGCTTCTTCTTGAGGTTATTGATGATAATCTTATTGCTCGATTCTGCCTGGCCATTAGCTTGTGGATGTATGGGAGTTGAAGTTACCATCTTGATGCCCCATGCCTCACAAAAACTAGTTGTTCTTTTGCCAATAAACTGAGATCCATTGTCGCACACTATTTCTGATGGAATTCCAAATCTTGTCAAGATATTCCTTTTGATAAAGGAAATTACTTCCTTTTCTCTAACTTGAACAAAAGCTTCGGCTTCAATCCATTTAGAAAAGTAGTCCGTCATAGCCAGCATGAAGACTTTTCCTCCAGGTGCTACAGGCAGCTTACCAACTATATCCATTCCCCATTTCATGAACGGCCATGGAGATGATATTGAATGGAGCGGCTCAGCAGGCTGATGGAGGATGTTGCCGTGCCGCTGACATGCATCACACTTTTGAACAAAGGCCATAGCATCCTTCTTCATGGTGGGCCAGTAGTATCCTGTTCTTAATACTTTTGAATATAGTGATCTGCCCCCAGTGTGATTGCCACAATCACCTTCATGAATATCCTGAAGTACCGCATGTGCTTCAGGCTGCTCGAGGCATCTCAAGTATGGTCCTGCAAGAGATTTCTTGTATAAGATACCATTTATTATTGAATATGGAATTACCTTTGTTCGGAAGAGTCTGGAGTTCTCGTTTTTTGGGATTTCTCCTTCTTGGATAAATCTCCTAATAGGGTAAGTCCAGGATTCTTGAGGATCCTGGGAGTCTGTCATTTCTTGATCTTTATCTGTTGTAACATCATTAACTTCTTGTTCTTCAATTGCTGGTGTCAGGATGTGAGTTATGGGAATCTTGACACCTTCTGGGATCCTTAAAGATGATGCTAAATTTGCCAAAGCATCAGCTTCTGCGTTTTCTTCTCTGGGTACCTGTGATATGCTGCAATTTTCAAAAGATAATGCTAATTGTTTTACAAGGTCCAGATATTTGGTTAGCCTTTCGCCTTTCACTGCATAGGATCCATTAAATTGGTTAGTTAATAACAAGGAGTCAATAAAAACTTGAATGTGTTGGATACCCATATCTTTAGCGAGTTGTAATCCCGCAATTAAAGCTTCGTATTCGGCTTCATTATTAGTAGCCTTGAATTCACAGTGGATAGATAGAGGGATAATGTCCCCCTGTGGCGATTTCAGTAGCGCACCCAATCCTGTACCTCTAACATTAGATGCTCCATCTGTATACAAGACCCAGCTGCCTGAAGCTTCTTCGAGCTGCTTGACCTCAAGTTCAACTTCTGGCAGTATGTCGCTGCTGAAATCAGCCACAAAGTCTGCTAAGGCTTGTGACTTGATCGCTGTTCTTGGTTCATATATGATTTCATAGGCACTTAATTTAACTGCCCATTTCGCCATTCTTCCAGACATCTCTGGCTTTCTTAAAACACACTTAATAGGATAGTTAGTTTTCACATAAATAACATGAGTTTCAAAATAATGTCTTAACTTTTGAGAAGCCATGACAAGGGCTAAAATCAATTTTTCTAAATAAGAATACCTGGTTTCAGCATCTAGCAATGTTTTGCTTACATAGTATACTGGATGTTGCTGCCCCTCATGATCCTTCACAAGCACAGCACTTACCGAGCTGCCTGAAACCGCTAGATAAAGAGACAGTGGCTCGCCTTTAACTGGTTGCATCAGAAGCGGGGCGGATGACAAATATTCTTTCAAAGAGTTCAGAGCTGCTTCATGCTTCTCACCCCATTCGAACTTTTTGTTTTTCTTCAGTATGTCATAGAATTCTTTGCTCTTTTCGGAAGATCTTGATATGAATCTGTTAAGTGCTGCTACTCTTCCAGTCAATCTTTGAACTTCTTTAACATTTGTTGGAGACTTCAAGTTTATAATAGCTTGTATCTGCTCAGGGCTGGCTTCTATTCCTCTTTCAGTAACCATGAAGCCCAAGAATTTGCCGGCTCTTACTCCGAAATGGCACTTGGAAGGATTCAATTTCATGTTGAACTGGTCCAGGATATCAAATGCGGCTTCAAGATCTTTGGGATGATCTTCTGCTTTCTTCGATTTCACCACCATATCATCTATGTATACTTCCATGGTGTCCCCCAGCTTGTCTTTAAACATCATGTTGACTAGCCTTTGGTATGTAGCACCTGCATTTCGTAAACCAAAAGGCATTGCAATATAACAATAAATACCTGTGGGAGTCATGAAGGCCGTGTCTTCCTGATCTGATGGTTCCATTTGAATTTGTTGAAAGCCCGAAGATGCATCCATAAAAGTCAACATCTCGTGCCCGGCAGTCGCGTCCACCATAGAATCAATATGTGGTAGAGGGAATGGGTCTTTTGGACAGGCCTTGTTTAGGTCTGTGTAGTCTACACATACCCTCCACTTACCATTCTTCTTTTGGACTACCACCACATTAGCCAACCAGCGAGGATACTTAACTTCTCTGATCATCTTTGATTTGAGCAGCCTGTCAACTTCCTCTTGGATTATGACGTTTCTCTCAGGAGCGAACTTTCTTCTCTTCTGATGTATTGGCCTGAAAGATTCATCTATACCAAGTTTATGAGTAATAATATCTTTAGATATACCTGTCATGTCTTCATGTTTCCATGCAAATGTCGTGACTCTGGACTTTAAGAGGCTCACGAGCTGCTCCTCAGTATCCTCAGGAATATTTGTTCCTACCAGCACTTTGATTTCAGGATCTTCAGGATTGAGTTGAATTTCTTTGGTCTCCAATTCCTTTGTCATCTGAACTCTTCGTGCTGGTTTCTTTAATTGCTATGCTGGCCTTGACTTGATAGTGTTCTTCATAGCAGAAGTGTAGCAGTCTTTGGCTTCTTGTTGATCACTTAGTATTCTTACAACTCCCCAAGGTGTGGGAAGCTTCACACATTGATGATAGGTAGATGGAACTGCTTTCATGTCATGGATCCATGGCCTTCCCAAGATTACATTGCAACAAGGCAGGGAATCAATAACGCAGAATTTCTGCATGGAATTGACCCCTTCTACGTAAACAGGAAGTCTGATGTCTCCAACCGTATGCTTGGTTTCTCCGCTAAATCCTACTAATACTGAGGATCTTGGAATTATCTCTTCTTCGGGAATGCTCATCTTCTTAAGCACGTCCAATTGAATAATGTTGACCGAGCTGCCATTGTCTATCAGGATCCTGCGAACATAATGGTTAGCAATACATAATGTAATTACCAGACTGTCATGATGAGGATCCTGGATGTCCTGCTTATCAGTTTCGTCAAAAGAAATGACTTTGTCTTCAGTCAATATTGCATTCTTCTTTGGTCGACTGCTTTGATCCATTTTGGCCTCCTTGGCATGTCTTTTTGCTGATGAGAAAGAGGCCCCACATATTTCAGATCCTCCAGAGATGAAGTTGATCACCTTTGCATCTGCTGGTGGCGACTGAGCTCTTTTGGGCAGCTCAGCAGCTTCTTGAGTTTTGCTTCTCTTTCTACCGAACAATTCCTTGAGATGCCCCTTGCTGAGCAGGTAACTGATCTCTTTCCGAAGGGCTATGCAATCATCTGTTAAGTGCCCAAAGTCTTCGTGGTAGGCACACCATTTAGACTTATCTTTCCATGATCCTTGTTTATCCGATTTTCTTGGCCACCTGGCTTTATCACCTAGATCCTGCAAGGCACATAACAAACCATTTGTGTCAACCGAAAAGCAATAATCAGATACCTTTGGGAAGTTCTCTTCGTCGTCTTCCTCTTCCACTTCGTTGACCCTTGGATTATCATTACGATAATAGGGTTTGTTTCTTTGTTGTTTCCCGGGAGAGTTTGTCCTTCTGCCCGACGTTTCTTCACCTCTTTTTTGGATCTTCTTATCGTCTTCTAACCTGATGAACCTCAGTGCCCTTGTTCTGACCTCATCAAGGTTCCTGCAAGGAGTCATAACCAAATCATCATAAAATCGGGAATCCCCTCTAATCCCCATTTTGAAGGCTTCTACAGCAGCTGCCATATCCAAGTTAGGGATATCTAGAGCTTCTCGACCAAATCTGGCCACGTAATCCCTTAGGGATTCACTGGGTTTCTGAACTATCCTGTACAAATCACCAGTGAGCTTCTCAAAGCTCCTGCTGCAAGAAAACTGGTTATTAAACAAGTTAACCAAGTGGGGAAAAGAAGTAATAGTGTTAGGAGGGATACTGAGTAGCCATTTCAAGGCTGGTCCTGTCAGTGTTGAACCAAATCCCTTGCATAAGCAAGCTTCTTTGATGTTTGCAGGAATGGGGTTGATCTCCATTCGCTCCCTGTATTGTGCCACGTGCTCCTCAGGATCTGTGGTTCCATCGTAGAGTTTCATGTTGGGGGTCTGAAATCTTTTCGGTATCTCTACGTCACAGATGGGCCATGCAAATCTGGATATCCTGTGGCTGCCCGCTGGCACTTCGGGAATTAGGCGAATAACACCAGGAACACTTGAGATCATGTCTTTCAATCTCTGAAGTTCCCTGGCGATGACGGGGTCAATACCTGCATCCTGCACAATTCCTTGGTTAGGGTTAGTATAATAATTATCAAAGTTGTTACCAGCCCTGGAAGTTTGTAGAGGGATTTGAGGTCCATATCCAGTATCTCTAATGACGGTTGGCTCAGTCATAGTCTCCACTTGCATGGGGATGAAGTCTCCCTCATGCATCTCCTGAGATGAACCTGGGAATGTGCCTGCAGAGACAGTAGGGTTAGAAAATAAGGATCCTTGAGGATCCTGAGCTGCTCGGAAGCGGCTTCGATATGGTTGGAATGGCTGAGATGAGGATCCCTGTGGCATCTGTGGAGTAGGCATTGCTGATTGCTGACTCCAAGGCTCATGTAGGTTTGCTGCCGCGAATTGTTGTGGTCGAGATGCGGATTGATGCATCGAGACTGCTGGCACCCGATGGTTTAAAAACCCGGCTGGTTGCTGACTTGAGCATCTCGGCGGCTGCTGACTTCCATATTCGCTGTAGTAAGATTCTGGGGGTTGCTCAGAGTAGAACCCAGAGTATTCCAGATCCATCATCCTGGAAGTCTTCTGATGCTGAGTGCCTGAGGATCCTGCAGTGGTAATTGTTGCAATACCTGACTTTTGAACAGTAGAGGGATTTACTTTCAGTTTCGGCTGCTCCGATATTTCCGGAGAGTTGAACCCGAATGATTTTGGGATCAAAGGGCTGATTTCCTCTACTGGTTTCTTAGATTTCTTCAATTCCATGATCTCCTTCATCATTCTCTCGTTGGTTTTGGTTTGTTCATCCGCATGGGCCTTCATTTGCCTGATCAAAACATAGAGATCATTATTAGAAATAGTAGAGTCAGTGGACGTACCTTGAGATCCAGTAAAAGTGGGGTATTCCACTCCTTTAGCATTAGTATCAGCCACTTTCTTCATCATTGGGGGAAGACCAGCATTGACGATCGGTTTAGTGGATGAAACGGATTTCGAAGTAATCTTTTGTTGGCTCGACATTTTCAAGAATTGGTTATGGGAAGAAGATCAAGGCTTTTAGCTGAATTCAAACACCGTTTGCCCCACGGTGGGCGCCAAATTGTTTTGGTCAAAAACTGCCTAAGCAATTAGTTGATCAAACTTTGTATGTGAGGTAGCGTGTTTGATGTAAATAAGGATGAAAATGTAACTGCTAGAATAGACACGAGGATATAACGAGGGAAAATCCAAGTATCCTTGAGTATCCTCAAGGAGCCTGGCAAAAAACCTCGGGGGCCGGTTCAAAGTACCTGCCGCCTAAAACTTTTATATAATGAAAGTTCTGATTACAAAGTAAATGAGCTCGAATTCTAAGTGTTGCAGAGAATTGTAATCGAAAAGATTGTGTGTGTGTGTAAGCCTAGAGCTCTGTTTAAATACGAAATACATAGCAACTAATTTTCCTAAAAAATAGCAACTAAGTCCACGTTCGCCAACTAGCCGTTTGAATCCCAACTGACCCACGATTCTATTGATAGACCGAGTCTTTAGGACACGTGATGAATGACCAAGTCAACCTGCGAGTAACAAACAATAGAGAAGCAACCGTTAGTAAGTAAATATTATTCAGGATCCTTACCGTGAAGTGCCTACGAGCTGATGCGAGCTGCTCATCGTCTCCTGAATTCTAGTACCAACACGTACCATTATGGAAGAAGATTCGGCCAAAATTTGGACTTCCACGGGAATAAAAAATGGATTTAATTTGTTTTGGTATTTTGGCCAAAATACCTTGACTCCTCGATATTCAATCAAATCCTCTTTTTTAACGATTGAATTCAGTTCTCTAGTCTCATATTTAGTAAGTCCCGAGCTCTTTCTTATATATCGAGGATCATCAAAATAAGCAAGAATACTATTTCTACGGAGAATACCATTTCTGGGGATGTCAATTGAGATACCTGCAGAAGGTATTAGTCGGTTCTCCCCTTCTTGAATCGATTCGAGTGGGATGATGGCTCTGTTTTTTCGCCTCTTTGCCAATAAATTAGAATTATCATCAAGAATGCTCGGATATCTGAGATTACAACGACCAGTACATATCATTCGATTAAGTTCTGAATAATCGGGAAACCTATCTCCTTTTTAATTTTTACCAGAAAAATACGAACTAAAAACTTTGTGTCTCACTTTATTATTAGTTACTGAGGGGTTAGAAATATATATTCGCTTAACAGAAAGAGAATATGCATTCATTTGATCTTGATCCTTGTGGATCGAACAAGGGTCTAGACTAGATCTCCAGGGCTCCCCTAATAATATCGAAAAATGACTTGTTTTTGGTAAGAGATGAAAATTACCATATGTAAATTCAGGTGCATGGTACACATCGGTATTCCAGTGCATTTCGCCCTCTGAGTCAGAATAAATATGTTTTCGAACCTTCTCTTTCAAATTCAAAGTGGATGTTCTCGCGTGAATCTCAGCGATGACTTGTTCGGATTCTACATATTGATCGTTTTGAACTAAAAGAAAACTTTTGGGCGGAATACACACATTGTGTATAATATCTTCACTCTCAATAGTTACATACAAGTCTCTAGAACATAGAAAAGAAGGATGTCCATGACGTGTACGTGTCGGATGAACCAAATCCTAATTGAATTTTATTTTCCATTAGAAGAGGCTCGCACATGTTCTGCAGTACCCCCTGTGAATACTCCGCCAGTATGAAAAGTTCTTAATGTTAATTGAGTGCCCGGTTCTCGATGTTGTGTGGATATTGATATTTGAACTGTGTGTATTCCGGGCCTTAGTTTATTAGGTAATGGGAAGGTTTATTTTAATAAACTAGATTTTAACCCTCAGCCCGTCGCGCGGAGGTGTTTAAGAATGACATCATGATGTTATCAAAATTGCAACGTTGTTGTGTTAGTTCTATTAGCTTAGTTTGTGTTTGTTTTACATAGAGTGAGCTTCACAAAAGATCATGACTTCATACATCTCAACGCGGTCTCGTTTGGTTGTGTTCTTGTTGTTTTAATCGTTCGGATAACACAGGTAGAAAAAATAGTTAAACTGTTACACCACCAACAACATAAATTATTGGTGATCAATGGAGGTTAACGTGAGGATAACGCAAACACACAAAACTATTTATAGATACGTGAAGGAAAACGAAAAAATAAAACACTGAACGACTAAAATCACTTATTAATATATGACCAAATCATATCTAGCATTTAAAAGTTTACGTAATACACCACCAAAACAAAAATATAAAAAGTAATATATATATATATATATATATATATATATATATATAATTAAATAATCTAAATGGAGGTTACCGCTGGGATAATGCGAACACACAAAACCATTGCAATGTAGGTTACCGCTCTGACAACATCAATATAGCATTTCTAATATGCAAGCTAATATAAATTGTTGGTAATCAATGAAGTTTACCGCTAAGATAACGTAAGCACACAAAACCATTGGACTGATCATAATTTCATTTAATAAAAATAATAAAAAAATATTTAATTTGTTTGATTAATTAAATATATAAAAACCATTTGATTAATTAAATTTATATAAAACATTAGATTATTTTAATATATATCATTAAAATAATAGCTTGAATAAAATAATATAAAGAAAATATTAAAATATTCTAACTAAATAAAATATTAATATGTTGTAAATTATAATATAGTAGAATAAGTAAAATTTATTTAATATATTATCCAAACAAATGATGTTATAAAATAAGTTTTGTTATTTTTATAAAAGGTTTTTTTTTTCTAATAAATAAAAGATTTTTTTATCAATTGTAATAAGTAAATAACATAAATATGTTACTTTTTATTTAATTAAGGTTGGAAAAAATACTATAATACTCAGCATGTGCGGTGCATGTAACTATTTTTAACGAAAAAAATTAACGGTGTTAAATCATTAGATTGAAACAGTTGTAGAATGCATGGCAATAGAATGCGAACGAAGGTCTGGTTTATTAAAAAAAATCATTTATACTAAAATCGGTTTTGAACATAAAACCACAATCACCAAAATAATAATTTACTCTTATTTCTTACTTACTAATAACATTTCTTCCTACACTTCAAATATTATATTTGCTCGAATTATTTTGCACGAGATTGCGTTGTGAAACAAAGCAGTTTATCAATCAGTTGTTACCAGCGGTCAGATCCGACCAGTTTAACCGGTGATCGAAGGCTAGTCGGTTCGGTTAAAAGCGATTTTATCTAGTTTCAAGTTAAAATATGAACCGACGGTGAAGAAATCTAAAAGTGATAGAGTGATCAATACTAAGAGATTTTGAACAGAGATCCATTGTTTATTCATGACTTGAGCTAATATTAAAGTTTTTTCATTACAATGGAGAAGGAGAAGAAAAAGATCCTCTATTTGGAGGTGAACCCTCTATTTATATGAAGACTAATTGGGCTAAGACCCTAAACAAGACCCGCTTATTTGGGCATGCTAGATTTGGCCTTATAAGTCTAGGACCTTCCTCATTGGGCTTTGCTCTTATTCATTCCCTATCTCTTTAGGCGGTTTTTATGGTTGAATTGGTAGGTTTTGCGGTTGAACCGAACCCGGACCCACGTTAAAACGTTTTTTTTAAATTAAGCTAAAAAACTTATATTTATGTTATTTTGGATAGTTCTAATTTGTTTAGACTTTATCGAAAGTTTTTTTTAACATTTGTTATTGTTAAAAGTTTATAAAATGTATTCCGGTTTGACCGCCCAGGTCTACCCAGGTCAACTAGTTTAACCGTTTTATACACAAACGGGGTCCAGATTAAAAATCTGGTTTTAAAACATTGGTTGTTACATATATTCACAATTAATCACCCCTTCTAATTACAATGAATGACAACTAAATTCCCCATACTTTGGTCACGTCTCAATATATATTTCTACAATATTATAAAGTTGATGACATTAATAAAGCGATGTAGTCAACTAATGATCATATGTGGGCTATAAAAGGGCACCATTATATGGACTTACATTCCATATTCCCTCATAATGATGACACAAGTAACCAAACTTGTCTCTTGGGGGTGGGGAGAGAACAACAACCACCATCCAACTAACAAGCTACTTGTGTTAGTTGTCACCATTTTGGTACTAATCTTGGTTAGCTTATGGTTCAAGTCAAGACGTTCAAACACCTCAAATGGTGCACCACCATTGCCACCGGGTCCTCGCTCGTTACCGATCATCGGGTACCTTCCATTTCTTAGTTCCAACTTGCACACACAGATCACCACCATGGCTCACACCTACGGTCCTATCTTCAAGTTCAAGTTGGGAAGCAAACTCCACGTTGTGATAAGCACCCCGGAGTTGGTTAAGGAGGTGGTTCGTGACCAAGACGAGATCTTTTCTGACCGCGACCAGACTGCAGCGGGCCTTGCAATAAGTTACGGAGGTCAAGATATAGTGTTATCTAAAAACACCCCTAACTGGCGTAAGCTTCGTAAGATACTCGTCCATGAGATCCTAAGCAATAAGAATCTTAAAGCAACTAATTCTTTTCGAAGGGAAGAAGTTAGAAAAACTGTCAAGAATGTATTTAGTATAATCGGTACTACTATTGACATTCGTAAGATTGTCTTCACTACCGAGACAAATGTCCTAACAAGAATAGTTTGGGGAAACACATCAGATAAACTTGGAGCTGAGATAGATATGGTGGCTTCAAACATTGTTAAGATTTTTGAAAAGGTTAATTTGTCTGATTTCTTTCCGAGCCTTTTGCGTTTTGATCTGCAAGATGTTGAGCGGGACATGAAGATGCAACGTGACATGTTGGATAAACTTTTCACTACCATCATTGAAGATGAAACCGAATCCAACTTCAAAAGGTCACAAGATGATCAAGTGAGACATGAAGGAAATGAAAATTTTCTAGGGATGCTACTAGATCATAAGGATGAAAAAGATGGAACATCGCTTAGCATGATCCAAATAAAGGCACTTCTCCTGGTAAGATTTATTAATTCTTCACATTTTTATGTATCGTTTTGCATAAATATTTAGCAGAACTACAACAAAGAAGAGCTAGGGCCAACTCATTTTCCTTAGATTTTATATATGAAAATTGACAAGTTCTTTTGAGTGGGGATAATAAATCTTCTTCTTAACCCTCCTATGGTTTTGCCTTTGATATAATTAAATAGATCCAATTAACAAAATGAAATCGGCTCTAACTTCTCTATTTTATTAGGACATCATGCTTGCAGGAACGGAGACAACTGCAACAACTGTTGAATGGGCAATGGCAAGTATTATGCACGATTATATTGTAATGAAAAAGGTTCAAGAAGAGTTAGTAGAAGTTGTGGGACTAAACAACATGGTCGAAGAATCTCATCTCTCAAAGCTAATATATCTAGATGCAACGATTAAGGAAACATTACGTATGTATCCTGTAGTCCCTTTCCTAATGCCACGATCACCAAGGAAGTCATGCATCATAGGTAGATATACAATCCCAAAGGGTTGTACAATCTTTCTGAATGTTTGGTCAATCCATCGGGATCCTCGATACTGGGACAATCCCTTGAAATTCGATCCAGATAGGTTCTTGACAAACAAGTGGGATTATAGTGGAAAGAATTTGGTGTATTTCCCGTTCGGATCAGGGAGAAGATCATGTGCAGGTGTTCCATTGGCGGAGAAAATGTTAATGTTTATCTTGGCTTCACTCTTGCACTCATTTGATTGGAGATTGCCCCAAGGTGAAGAGCATGACCTTACGGAAACATTTGGTATTACATTAAAGAAAAGAAAACCACTCATTGCTATCCCGTCTCAAAGGTTGTCGAATGTAAACCTCTATATGTAATCTTGAACTAAGTTTCCATGTTGAAAATGTCATTCTGTATACACATTAATAATAACATAATTCAAGAAGGAAATCCCTGTATATCAATCCTCTATATATGTTGTATAAAATTCTATCACTATGTGCACCCACTGCCACGATATCTTTGGACTGGTTTTCCTGAACCTTTCCACTCACATTCGTTCTGAATCTTTATTTGGCTCTGAGCGATCCTCTTGCAAAGACAACCATCTCCTATCCACGAGATTTTTCTATGAACCAAAAGTACTATTTTCCAAATGACCCATCTCAACTTTCAATTCTTGCTTCCATTAAAATAAATCGTGCACAGTGACAATGACCGGTTCTAATGTGAAAAATTATGTTACAAGATTAGAGTGATTGTTGGACCAATTTGGTAACTTTTAATAGTTAGGGGTTTATTAGTAAAGTTTTATTTATAATCTTATTAAAAGTAGGAATACTAAAACTAAAATCCTATTATTACTTCTTATCCATCAATTTATAGACTCTACTCTTCCATGTAGTCCATAGCTTGGCAACCACCCAGGCGCGGACATAGTAAGGGCTCAGGGGTAGTGTTTGCTGCCCCTGAACTTTTACCCCGACGTGCAATTTTTTTTATTTTTTATAGATTTTCGGTTTTTCACGACCCCTGAAACGAATTTTCCGCGACCCCTCGAAGAAATTTTATGGTTTTTACCTAAAAATATGATCAAAAGCCCCTTGAAAATATGATCAAAAGCCCGTTAATTACCTAAAAGAAAATTCGGGGACGCGGCCCCTGAACCCCCGTTAGTCCCGCTATCCCTAATTTTTTTTCCTAGATCCGCCCCTGCAACCACCCATTGCGGTGCACATTGAAAACTAAATGAAAAACCCAAATTTCTATTTGTTGCATTACTAAAATGAAGAAGAATTAAATTTTGATTAACCATTTTCTAAAACAATTTGATATCATTGGAATAAGAATAAAGGTAGAAAGAAAAGTTTGCTTGTTTTCCGTCAAAGATGTGCGTCTTATATAGGCGCTAGGCTAATAAACTACAACTAAATGCTAACAATTAATTCCTATAAGAAATTATATTTTACGTGGTCCTTAGTAATTATTCAACGGCCATATTTATAATAAACTTATTATGTGACTGGCTGTTGCTATTTTTTAGCTATACTTATTTAAATAACATGTATGATTTTAATAATAAATATTAACATCCTTTAATCATACTTCTAGGTTTCTATATCCACTCAAAAGTGAATATGGTCATAACAAACCTACGATGACGGGATATTTTATCACACTTGAGCTGAAAAATATATGTGTAGCGAAAAGGCCTTCGGTCACACTTTTTCTGTGTAGTCGTAGACATAATTTGACGCGGTGTCATTTTGGGTGATATATATTTTCAAAATTCATATAGATGTCGTTTAAATTAATGAGTGATTGTGATCCATGAACGCTACATCCCGTTTAATTTGATATGGTGGGATGTGGGCATGTGGCACTAACAAATCTATCTCTAAAATTTAAAGTTTTTATAAAAACTCTCTTTTATCTCATTTTTCATCCCTATCTCTATATACTTGTTTATGCATATTTACATTCAGCTTGTTTACGCATATGATAAAATTGATTTGCGGAATAATCAAACAAGTAAGAACATGTTTGAATAAGGATAGAAACAAAGAGGTGCTAGAAATAATATGTATAACCTAGCTCACTCATACTTTCACCAGTGGTGGACCTAGGCATAATAAGTCTAGGGGTTCGTCCGACATCCATAAAATTTTTTGGCGGTATAGTATTTTTTCAATTTTTTCTTAATCGAACCTCAAGAAATTAATTTGGTACGTAACCGAACCCCATGAAACTTTTACACCGACCCTTAACTTCAAAAAAAATTAATTTGTAGTTCTAAAAATATAATTCAAGTTTTCAACACTAACAAGCCCAATAATATTTATTGTTTTAACCCAGTTACCTAAACACAATTACCCATACCCAATTATTTATAACCCAAAACCTTAAAATAAGAAAAAAATATCCATGAAACTTGGAACGTACGAAACGTCACTAGCGTCAATTCAATTATCCCCCATAAGGTGAGGCGGTGAGCACTGCGATTGACGATTGAATAGCACGGAGAGGGGGCCGAGAGGCAGAGAGCAGTGGAGGCAAGCCGTCAAGCCGCGACCGGCGAGTGTTTAGTGCTTATTGGTTAGTCACGATCTTTGTCTAAATGTGTGATTTTCTTGAATCTTTGTTTCTTGAATCGACTGAAGAGTTATAGAATTCTGAATTGTGAATCACTTGATTGTTAATTTGTAATTTATAAGCAAAGAACTTGACTAGTTGACTGTGATTTTTGTGTCTATATTTCATATCAATTTGATGAGAATTGAGAAGATAGAAGTTTTTATTTTGATATATTTGATCTCAAATTCATGAGAAATCCACAACTAAAAATCCATGATAAACTAACATGTTCTCTCATGTTCAGTGGTGAAGCTACACTATGTTTATGGGGTTGGTCGGCACTCATAATTTTTTTTTTCTATTGTTATATATACAAGTAGATCTCAACCGACTTTCAAGAAAATTGGTCACCGACCCCTGTAAAAGTGAAGAGGGAGAGAAGATCTAAATTTTGTCTATCGTGAGAGTCTTTTACCTTGTTTACCTGCCATGAAGGAAATAACTAAGGGAGGGGGGAGTGGTAGAATTTTTAGGATTTTGAAGAATGGGTTGTAGCCAATAGGAGAGTGCCACGCAGGAAAGAGAAAAAGAAAGAATTTTGAAGAATTTTAAAGGATTTTGAGAGGGAGTGGTTAGGATTATGAAGAATTGTAGGTTAATATATTTTAATGTTTTGAGTTATTTTTATATTGTAATTAATTTTAAAACACTATATTTATTTTATAAAAACACTACATTTATTAAAAAAAGACATTACATTAAAATAAAAAAAGACATTACATTAATTAAAATAAAAAGACAATACAATACAATAAAAAAAAACTACTCCTCAACTTCCGCCTCCGTTAAAACAACCTCGACGTTAGAGTCCGATGATTCTTCAGAACTGGTTGGGAGGTTGGGTATGTTGAATGGAAACCGATCCATTTTGAATAATATGTGGGAGGATAAATGAAAGAAATGTGAGAGAATGATAGATGAGAGAAATGTGAGAGTGAGTAGAATTAGTGATAATGTATGTATATATATATATATTGAAAAAAATAAAAGAAATTTTTTTTTTTTTAATCTAATAGCCGGTCAACGGCTAGATAATTATGGGGAAGAGAGAATGCCGTTCGGCAAGAAGTAGATTTCCGAAGCATTTTTTGCCGATGCCGATCGACCGGCGGCAGTGTTTGCCGCTGAAGATTTCGGCGCCGCGGCGCCCACGCCACCCACTCCGTCCGGCCTAAGAAGATCTTCATTCTACAATTGAGGCATCGGGGGATTTAAGATGAACAGAAGAAGTGAAGAAGAAAGGAACTGACCCAATGACCAACGTGTACTGAAACACATTTTAATAGACATTGGTATTCTCTTAAGAAATGACTACTTGATACCAGTCTAGTCTGCTACCTAGTTATTTTGTTTCATCAATAATATATTTAAATCAATTAACATAATATAAATTTTGTTTCTTTTTTTTTGAACGACGATTTCATTAAAAACCAAGCGAGGAACCCACCCTAGCGAGAAGCCAGGAGGGGGACACACGCAAACACAACACCACAAAAAGAGGAAGGGGACTTACACAACGAAATTGTCCCAATCTTCCCAAGTTAGGCTAACCCACTTGCCCCTACTTTTAACCCAAAGGAAACCCAAACATTTGACTTCCTTAAAGAGGACCGACACACACGTCTTAGTCCCCTCGTAAATGATATTGTTTCTAGCTACCCAAATGACCCAACAAACGGTAAGGATCACCCCATAGAACACCATCTTCGCTTTCCGATCAAAACGAGAATCTTCCACAATCTTGAGGAAATCTTCAAAGCAAAACGCAAAAATAGGGGGAACCTTGCACCACTCCGAAACGAGAAGCCAAAGTTGAGCCGCCATCTTGCACCCGTGCATGAGGTGGAACACGGTTTCCTCTTCTTCATTGCAAAACGGGCACGAGAGGTCTTCAATCTCCAACTTTCTTCTGTTTAGCGCCTCCCTAGTTGCAATCCGATCTTTTAGAACCCGCCAAAATAAGATATTCACCTTGTTCGGAACTAACTTGTTCCAAGGCATGATGAGGGCATTGGTCCTAGGGAACCAATGTATAAGATTCCTTACGCAAGCCACGAAAAAAAACCCGGAATTGTCGCCATTCCATCTCGTCCCACCACTGTTAACATCGATGAGGCGGCAAAGATCTACACCCACCTCCTTTAATGCATTACAATTTTTAACAATTTGATTCCATATGCCTCCCAATTCACGTCTGACCGGAAGCCCAATTCCACCACTGGGCCGATGGTGAATACCTTTAACAACTTTCACCCATAAACAGTTGGGCTCTTTGTAAAATCGCCAAACCCATTTCGCCATTAGAGACTTGTTAGCGATACCGAAAGGAACTAACCCGAGGCCCCCGTTTTCCACCGGCTTAGCGACCTCCTCTCTAGCAACCCAATGAATACATCTTTTTTTATCACTATTGCCACCCCAAAAGAAGCGGTAACGAATACTCTCCAACTTTTGGAGGACTCTTATAGGCGCCTTGAAGAGGGAAAAAAAGTATAAAGGGAGGCTTTCAAGGACCGACTTGGAAAGAATGAGCCTTCCCCCAATCGAGAGATGAGTAGCCTTCCATCTCGAGAGCCTATCCTCAACAATTTTTATGACCTCATTCCAACTCGAGATCCTATTCATATTAGCCCCCACCGTGAGCCCGAGGTATTTGAACGGGAAGCAACCTTTATCACATCTAAAAATCCCGGCCTTAGCTTGAATAGTGTTTGGATCGACATTGAGCCCAAAGAGAGCACATTTATTGATGTTAATATTCAACCCGGAAATGAGACCGAATATCCGAAGAATTCTCACAAGGTTGTCGAGGCTTTCATCTTTCCATAGACCCATTACGAGGGCATCATCCGCAAAAAGGAGGTGGCTTATACTAGGCCCCCCGTTTGGGGTTGAAACACCACACAATAAACCGGTGTTGCATGCTTTGGAAAGCATCCAATGAAAAGCCTCCATGACAATGAGAAATAGGAAGGGAGAAAGTGGGTCTCCTTGCCGGACACCCCGCTCACATTGGAATTCCCAAGTTGGAGAACCATTAACAAGAACCGAGGTCCTAGCCGCCTTCAAAACACCACTTACCCAACTTCTCCATCTCGGGGGAAAGCCCATTTGAGATAGGATTGAATCAAGGAAGGACCAATCCACCGAATCAAACGCCTTTTCAAAGTCAATTTTAAACATAAAAGCCGGAATGTTATTCTTCTTAACCCAAGAGACAACCTCATTGGCAATCAAGACCCCATCCAAGATGTTCCTACCGGAAAGGAAGGCCATTTGAGGTTCCGAGATAATCCGGTTGAGAGGAGCTTTTAAACGATTGGCTAAGACTTTAGAAATGACTTTTGGAATTGCGCCCACTAGGCTAATGGGACGGTATTCCGAAAGAGATTTCGGGTCTTTAGTCTTAGCAATAAGATGAATAAAGGCGGCTCCACAACCACAACCAATTACCCCATCATTATAGAATTCTTCAAAGACCGCCAAGAAATCCGCTTCGAGAAGACTCCAAAATCTTTTAATAAACGCGAATGTAAACCCATCCGGCCCGGGGGCTTTATCACTTCCACAATCCCATACCGCCGCCTTAATTTCTTGAGAGGAAAAATTAGCCAACAAGGCCTCTTTATCACTGTTGGTAATTGAGTTGATCCCGTCGCAACTAAACTGTGGCCGCCAACCTCTTGAGTTTTTAAATTTTGAGCTAAAAAATTTAAAGACCTCCTTCTTTATTAAATCCGGATTCGATACCCACCGGTTGTCAATCGTCACCCCGTTGATCCTGCTAGCCGAGATGTTTTTGTTAATCGTGCCATGGAAGAAACTCGTATTCGCGTCTCCGTCGATTGCCCACTTAACCCGGCTTTTTTGTTTGAGATCCTCCACTTGTCGTCTTCAAGTTTCTGGAGGAGAACTTTGGCTTCACCCCAACTTTTTTGTTCGGCGTCAGTTAGAGGGAAAAGGGAGGCCAAGGCCTCAAATCTAGCACATAAAGCTACTGACTTCTCCTTGCTGGAATTAATTTCTCTGTTCACCTTGTTTCTCCAAATCTTTATGGCTTCCTTTAAACTCTTAAGTTTTAGAAGGAGACGTCTATCCGCCCTCTCCCCATCTCCCCCATTAAAATCCTTCAAACAATTAACGACGACTGTCTCAAGTTCCGGGTGATTAAGCCAAGACGCATAGAATTTAAACGGGCATGGCCCGAAGTCGTCCTTAGCAAGCTTTAAGAGAATGGGGTTGTGATCACTTGATCGCCTTGGTAGCGCCGTAACAATCGCCTCCGGCCATCGATCATGAACCTGATTACACACAAAAAACCGATCAAGTTTACTAAAGCTCTTACCCAATAGTTCCATGTACGTGAACTTGCCACCGCCCATTGAATACTCGAACAAGTCCGCATCCTCGATGAAGCGATTGAAATCCTCCGCATTTTTCTTGTAGAAAGTTGAGAACTTGCGTTCATCCGGGCTTCGAACTTCATTAAAATCCCCCGCAAGGATCCACCACCCATGTAATTTCGATTTCCAATCCAAGAGTCTATTCCACAGATTCCGCTTGTCACTGAGGTGTTGAGGGGAGTAAACATTCACAATGTTTAGAAGAATGGTACCCCCTTCAATGGTACCCGTGACGATCAGAAAGTTAACATCTTTATAAGCCTTGAGGAAGACGAAACGGGATCGGTCCCACACCGATAACAGCCCTCCGGATTTCCCGTTCGCATTGACGAACTCCCATCCAATATCGCCTCTGCCCCATAGTCTGTTTACATCGATAGAATTACCGTCCCCGACCATGGTTTCTTGAATGCAAAGAAAACCAAACCGGTTATCACGACGTAAGTCGTTTAACCACAGGACCTTACGAAGATCCTTAATCCCACGAATGTTGATAGATAGGCAATCCATCAGCACACCGAGAAGTTATCGCCCAAAATTACTTCCGCCACCCTTTCGTTTTCTCCGATCAGTTGTACCCCGACTTCGGTTGCTACATGGATCGTTTTTTGAACCTCACCCTCAATTTCCGCCGATTTCCCGATAGCGATTTGGAGCTTCTTATCTTTGGATGAAGCCTTTTTTTTCTTATTGCCTTTCTTTTTTTCATCAGCACCATGGGAGGAGCTGTTTACGCCAGACAGTTTAGAATGGGAACGAAGGACAGGCCCACTTCTCACATTGGCCGAAATATCATGGCTGGGGGCAGGCCTTATGGGCGATTGGGCCTCATTTGAAGTGGAAGACGTTGGGCCAAGCCCCACAGATTTCAACATGAGGTTTAATTCTTTATTTCCCCCATCTGGCCCACAACACTTATTTTCATTAGGGTTAGGGGTTGACTTCCTTGTCTCCTCCAAGGTAGCAGGTCCCACACGATCTCCATGGCAGCTGACCCCATCTCCCAGATTGCTGCGCAAGTCAGCTAAAGGATGATCTGTCACATCAGTTCTGACCCCTGGCTTCACCAAACTTTTTGACGTCGGTTGTTCGTTCGTTGACTTTTCCACCTCTACTACTCTCTCAACGGTCGACTGGACAGTCGCCGTCGCCGTCACCTTTGCCACACCCGACTGACCCCAAGCGAAATCCGGCATCCATTCATCGGAGATTTCCGAAACCCGACATTTGATAACCTCTCTACCCCATTCAACCAGCACACAACCGTCGATCTTGTCAAACGAGGATGAGATTATACCCACCTTCTTCCAGGCTAGATTAACGTCGTAGGCGTCAGCCCCCGACGAGATAACCACATCGCCGAACTTCTCTCCGACCTGGTCAATAGCTTCCGATTCCCAGAGATGCGGGGGTACTCCGACGATCTTTAACCAAACTAGACGTTCTCTTCTGGGAACTTGACCCTCCCACATACGAAGGTCGGAGAACACGTCTTTTCTGGGAGCCATAGAAGTTTTGAAAAACTTTGCGTCTTCGCCTGAGTGGAAGGAAAGAAGAATCTGGAGGCCTCCCAGGTGACGGATTTGAATACCTCGGAATCCCTCTTCTACCAAGATGTCATGAAGATGATTGAATTTGTTAAAATCAGCAGCTCGGCCAACCAGGGAGATTCCCAGCCACTCCCTGGTTTTGGAGTAACCTAAATCTTTGATCACCACCTTCCTGCTTGCTTCAACTCCACTCGTTACTGCAGCATAGGATCGTTGGAACGATCTGTCCATCGGAAAGGTCTCATCCTTGTCCAAACACTTTTCCTCTGAAAGGCGAGACCATATGTTTGTACCTCTGTGTTGCTGCTCCGACTGTTTTGAATCCTTCTTGAAGAAGGTAGGTTGCTTATTCCTATCGAACTTCTCAACGTTGGCCGATATTACCCGATTCCCCATCTTAATCTTGCCCAAAACTCGTTCAAGCATCCATTTGTCCCGGACATCGTCGAATTTCACGAACCCAAATCTGTAGCCCCCTTTTCCTTTCCTGGTTGAGATGAACGTGTCGACCACCTTGCCGAACTGAATACACTCCTTTCTTAGCTTAGCTTTCGTGCAATCATCAGGGATGTTGGAGATGAAATAAGAGACTACTGATTCCGGCCAGACCCACTTTCTTCCTTCGCCGGACCTGCCTCCCTTCTTGTTTCTTGATTTTAATTTACTTTTTTGAATTATGATTAGTCTCTAATTATTAGTCTCTTAAATTCAGAACCATTATTAAATTACATAAGCCTATCCTATGTTTTTTTTATATGTATAACTTATTTTAGAACGAAAAAATATACATTCATATAATATTGATTTTAGGTTTATTGGATTTTAATAATTTAAGTTATGCCTTTTTGGCGCCGTTAACTTTTCACTAACACTGTTAGTTCTTTGTTTGAACGTCATATTTACTTTAGATTCTATAAAAAATGATCTTCATCTTAAACTTACTAATAATGGCGCATTAAACTAAAAACATTCATTTTTTTATATATTTTTAAATTATAAAGATGATGCATCTTATAATAATCCTAATAAAGCAATAAATTTAATGTTGCTTTATTAGGATTATTATATGCATCTTATATTTTCAAATTATAAAGTGTTTTAATCCTTAAGATATCGGTGAACTTTGATCTAATGTTGGTCTTTCTTACTCTTTTAGTGATATTCAACTTTTATTTATAGAATTATAATGATTTGTAGGTGAGAGGTTTTCTAGGGCAGCCACAACTTGATGCAGCACTTACAGGAATGGAGCTTGTGATTATATGAACAACTGATGGTGGCTCCATTATCAAACTGTTTTGCTGCAGGTTAGCTGAGTTTAGTTTTCCTTTAGTTTTCTTCAACCTGCCATTTATTTTGTTTTTATTTGGAGAAAATGGAATGTAATGAATTAAGTGTTAAAATCTACTCTCTATCCTGATGGCGATCTAGACGAACCCAACCCGAGCCCGTCCGAAAGTTAGAGACCCGTTCCCATCGGGTTGAAGATTTTAATATATCTTCGTTTTAAATAGTTCTATTTAATTATTTAGTTTCCTTATTTTATATTTTCTTGTTGGTCAAGTTTCTTTATCTATTAAAAGACTTTTGTAATTCATAATTAGTGGTTATTGATTGAAATAAAGAATTTTTGTTTGGAGGAATTTTCCAAGCTTTCTAGTGCCAGTATTTGGCCTAGGTTTACTAACGTTGGTAATTGACGTTAGGGTTCATCGTTCTTGACATAGATCAAGTTCGATTATCTATCCATCACGCTATCAAGTGGTATCAGAGCCATGTCGGATCACCGTAGAAATCATCGTAGATTCGCCGCCGGAGGCAACGATGACTACTATCGTGACCCGAGGGATGTTAAAGAAGTCAAGAGTTTGCAACAACGAGTTCGTGAACTCGAGTTGCGTCCAAGCTATGAAAGCACACCCAAATATGATGACGATGGGATTAAGCCTGACATGGAAGAGTGTTTGCGTATTCAAGAGTTTCTTGGCTGGATTCCTTTTCCGTCAACCGTTTCCTCGCTGGGGCAACCCACGATGTCCCCGAAATCTGCTCCATCCGCGCGATTGGGGCGCTCCATGCCACCTACCTTCCCACTGGCGCCACCCGCGTCATTCGCGGCAACCATTCCCCAACCTCAATTTTTTTATGTCTTGATATTCGCAAACCTTGCAAACAAAAAAATAGAAGAATTCCTTTTCAATAGGTTTGGTAGGTTTGCGCTCGAAATTTTGGGAATCTCCGTCGAATTTGGTTTTAGGGAGGGTTCGAATAAAATTCTGAATGCAATTTTCAAGGATTTTAGTTCTAAAGTTAGTTCCAAGTCACGTGATTTGAGGAGGTCAATTAGTACAAATTTGGTGGTTCAATTTGACGATGATATGTGGAATATTAACTCTTCAATAGGTGGATTAATTTGGTTGTTAAATTTGGAGTTTCAACATTCGATGATTTCGTCCAAATTTAACATGGATCGCTTTGAAGTTTTTAAGACTAGAGGACGTGTCTTATTCAAAAAAGGGAAGAAGGAAAGGAATGCGAGAGGACCGGGTGACCCGATAGACCCGGGACCCGCCGGTCCGAATGATATGTGCTTAAAGTTTTCCGAGACAACCATTAACGTTCCTTTTGATCCCGGGGGGTCCGGATCCAACAATGAAACTCGAGGACGAGTTTTTCGAAGAGGGGGAGAATGATGGCGATCTAGACGAACCCAACCCGAGCCCGTCCGAAAGTTAGAGACCCGTTCCCATCGGGTTGAAGATTTTAATATATCTTCGTTTTAAATAGTTCTATTTAATTATTTAGTTTCCTTATTTTATATTTTCTTGTTGGTCAAGTTTCTTTATCTATTTAAAGACTTTTGTAATTCATAATTAGTGGTTATTGATTGAAATAAAGAATTTTTGTTTGGAGGAATTTTCCAAGCTTTCTAGTGCCGGTATTTGGCCTAGGTTTACTAACGTTGGTAATTGACGTTAGGGTTCATCGTTCTTGACATAGATCAAGTTCGATTATCTATCCATCACGCTATCATGTCCCTTCTTCAAAGATTAAAACACCCTCATGAAAAGGGATTCTTTTAGTTAGCATTTATTAGAGTTTATACTTAACACCATCACTTCAAATCATGTTAGTTTACATATATTTGAAAATGCATTAAACTAATAAACATTAAACAATTAAATTTACGTGAGGCTGATAATGCTTCATTTTCTTTTTCACATTGACCACAACTCATTTCCATCTAGGATCTGCTCATCTTATTTGTTTATATGCTTAGTGATGTGAAGGTTACACCGATATTAGTGTTCTCTAACATTTAAGTCTAAATATGTGTTTCCTCTTTGACATATTTATTTCGCCTTTATCTATGTTTGTGAGTTTTGCATCCGGGAAATGTTGTTTATCGGAAATCCCTAAAGTTTGTACATCTTATATCTTATAAGTGATAACAAATTTTTTACACCCTCATTAAAATGGAATTTTATATGGTTTTATTGGAAGAGTAGAGGAACTTGAACATGTTGACACATTTTCAATGAATTTTTTTAGTCAATGTCAAGTACAATCTTTACTTTATAAATTTTATATCTTTATTGCGTGGATGAGTGCAGGTCAAAGTCTGAAAGCAAGTTTTTTGCAAGCATATCAACAGTCACTGGGTAATCATAAAATTATGCTCGGTATTTTTTAAAAGAAAATTAACATTAGTTTTTCATCTCTGTTATTTTTTTTAGAGAATTGGAAACTGCTACTTCAACTTTCTTATTTATCTCTATTGCTGGTTGTTTTCCACTCGGGGAACTGGGTGCTGTTTTGGTAAAGATTGTTGATTCCTTATATGAGTGGTTTGGTTGTTATAGCATTTGTTTACTTTTTTTTGATATTTTTTGTTTTATAGTTCATTCTTAAAAGATTTTCAATATTAGAACAATTACCCAAGTGTTCTGCCCTAATGGCATCCGAGTAGCTTAAAGTATTGTCTGAACAAAGATAAATAAAGCATCCGAGTAGCTTGAAGTATTGTCTGAAGAAAGAAAACATAAAGGAAATAATAAAGTTGATGTTTATTTTTCCAATTGGAACAAGTTTTCAACAGTATGGTAAATATGAACCTGATTAACCAATTGATATGGAATATCATGCATCAGCCTCAAAACTAATAATGGATGCAAACTATAAACTTGCTTGGTTAAGAATTAAAAGGGCTAATAGGTTGCTCACTTTGAAAGTGACCCAAGTATATGTAGGTGTCGATAAGTATTAGAACAATTTACGGTATGTTGTGTTATTGAATAGAATGGTATTAAAGATGTCGCACCGCACCTATTATCTGTGCAAGCTATTTAGAAATTTTGTGTGATTGGGCTGTTGATATTTTTGGTTTGGTGTTGTTTTAAAATTTTCTTTTTTTTTCAGAATGCATGTGCATCATTTCGACTTTGAAGGTAACAGGCTAGGGAGGATAAGTTTTGGTTATTGGTTGCTTACAACTATTACTCTGTTAGGTTTTAAACATTCCTTAAACACCAAACATTGTCTATAGTTTTATTAAACATGCTTATTTACATTAGAAACTATTAATAGTTATTTACTTCTGTATGGAAAGAGTGATGACCAATACCTTTGTGTAAATCATGTTTTATAGTTATAAATAAAATTATTGTAGCATGAATGATTTACTAATTCTTCATTTATGTTTTCCTTGCAGGTGGTAAGGGTATAGGATGGCTATTGCTTTATGTGAGTTTTTTTTTTCCCTTTTATTGTGCAAGAAGTTCGAGTTATTTCTTATATACTATGTATATATAGTGTCCCCTTTTACTCACTGAAGTATATGCTTTTTATCTTGGTTTCTTTTGATAATATTAGGTTCATAAATGAAAATTTACTAAGTAAAATAAAGGATTTTAAAAATGAGGTGTTTGAATGAAACCTTTTGAGTATTGAGATCGTTAAGATTTCCTGGCCTCTAACACCGCCCTTCTCGGTTAAAATCCTATCATTTCTTATAATGTCAGCCCGTAAAATCACACATTGCTTATCAAATTTTCATTACATCTACTTGGTGCATATCTGTGGTTCTCTATAAGGTGTTTTTGAGCCCTTATGTATATATGTTTTAGTAATACCCGATCAATTTTTTGTTTTTTTATTTTGTTTTTCGTTGTTGTACTTTCTTTTCATGAAATGTTCTTATCTTATGGCTGAAAGGTGGCGGGGGAATGGAAATCCTATTGAAAGAAAGACATGGTTTTCGATATTGAACGATTATTTGAATTTTTTACTTATCAAAATATACCTCCTTATCTCAAAGTATGTTCATCTTGACTACTATATTTCTTAGTTTTTCTTTAATTGCATTGTAAGGTGCTTTAGGTACTTCAATATCAACTCTTACTGATGTTTCTCCAAAGTAGGAAGATATCATTTGGGTTGTTTTTTAAATAGTATGATTTACCGGTAGTGGTTGGACCTCAATTTTAGCAATGATAGGCTCTCAGATTGTTTTTGCATGTTTTTCTAAAATTACTTAGTATTTTATAAACTTTTAAAAACCTGACTTCAATTTTAACATTTTGCAATCCAATAGGAACCAAGAAACGTGTGGTTAGACGTGGATGTGTGGAATTTCTACTTTGATTTATCAAAATCCATTTACAAACATCCATTGTCATATGTTTTTAATGTATTATTTTTTATTTTTGAATTTGGTTCAAGTGATAAGCCATTGCTATAAATTAATTTGGGTTGTTTATTCTCATGTTTGCTACCTATTTAATGGTGTCTGTAATTTTTTTTTCTTTCCAAAATGACTTTAATAGGTTGTTGATTTGGTACCGGTTTACTGTCATGAACCTGTGTTTCCCTCAAATTTGATTCGCTGAAACCTCGGATGGTGTGTTCGCGGAGTCCTTGGTTATCACAGAGGGAGTATATGAAGATTGTATCCAACAAATAGAGGTGAGGTAACTTGAGTAATGAAAGAGGTGATTGCGTCAATCTTGAAATTACTTTCATCTTACTCTTTAAGTTTTTAAAATTTTTATTTTCTTCCCTCCATGTAATACACATGTTACTACTCAAATTTAGTTTCATGTTATAATTCATTTCATGTTTTTCATGTTACAACCTCGGGTATTTACCCGGGTCATCCAACTTACACATCATCTGGGTATGAAAAGAGTTAAAAAAATCATTTTATCTATATATTTAATTTTCAACTTTCGATAGGGTGTTTGAGAAGCAATTGTGTATGCTCATGAGATCCATAATGGCAATTATGAAATATATATCATTAGAATAAGTACATTTATGTATTCATAATTCATACTTGCTATTACTCTATTAAGAGCGATTGATTTTAGGTTTGGTATTTTATTTGACGTCTATATCTGAAGAAGCTCAACAAAAGGATTTATAAAAGCTTGCTGAGTTGAAAAGAAAGGAAGTCAATATGAAAAGAAATGCAGGTCTTTCGGTTGCTAAGTATGCATATCATGACAAGAGTTAGGATTATAGGTTGTAAATTTTGGGTCAAATTAAAACATTGATTTTTATGCGTCCTCTTTTTTAAAATGGTTACAAGGTCAATAAAAACTTAAATTTTAGTTCTCTAAGTCATGTACAATTGTTAGTCGCCTTATCAAGAATAAATAGTGGAGATAAACTCAAGCTTCTGATATTGGATGAAGATGAAAAAGTAACAAACAAAATGTTGAGTGTAAAATATACATTTCTAATTTGTAACGTTTAGATTTTTTCTAAACATGTCTTTTTTTCTTCTTTAAATGTTGTTTGTTTTTTAATTTTCATAATTTAATAAAATTTATTATAGTATATTATTATTGTGTTTTATTTAAACCCCGGTCGTGCGATGCATGTGTATTAAAGACTAGTAATCCTAATAAAACAATAAATTTGTGTCATATGTCTCATTTATAAAGGGTCCATATCATAATGTCACATGTCAAATTCACAATTAATTACCAATTTATTAAATAATCAATTAAGATTAATTACCAATTTTATCAAAACTAAAATTTTATTTTAAAGTTTTGATAAAATTAATGTAGATTTGATTAATTTACTCAATAATGTTTGCTTTTCTAATACTATGAATCTATATTTAACCCGTGTAGTTCACGGGTTAGTAACCTAGTATGTATATATATTATAGTATGTATATATACAAGCTTTACTATTAGCGCGTTGCGGCTAGCGCGACGAACCGAACTGTGTTAACGACGCAACAATGAAGGGTTACGGAAGTCTATAACCTGTTGTTTCATTCAAAGGCAACAAACTTGAGGACCCAAATATACTTGTGCGACGTACTTTAAACAAAAACCCATTAGCCAATACCACAATAAGATAACATAAAAAAAATAGAACATGAACTATCAACCAAATGGAATATCAATAGTACTGACAATAAATGTACAAATAGTCAAGATACACTTCAGGAATTGTATCGTATATGCAACGGAATACTGCCCGCATGGCATCAACCAAAAACCGAGTTTTAAAAATATATCAAAGAGGAAAAGAAATTAGGTTTAGACCTCACCACAATAAGGGTTAGAACATCCATTTCATTGTAATTTCTGAGTTAAGAAGTGTTGGAACAAAAATCCATGTGACTGACGCCATCAAATCTGTTTACCGAAGCATTCGACTGAAGAATCCATGTGAATCGATTTAGAGACTGAGTTGTGATGCTCGAGGCTTGCGAGATTGGACCGAAGACCGTTTTCCGGAAAAGTCAACCGTTCGGGTCAACGGTCAACGTAAAAGTCAACGGAAGATCGGTTCGAGCGAGTCAAGCTTCGGATTAATTTAATCAGCTTTGATTTAATTAACAATTTATGTTTATTTGCTTTACTTGTAATTTCATTCATTTGTCATGTTTTTCTGTCGTTAGTCACCCTCACTATATATAGTGAGGGTGCCCATTACAAGTAAAGGAGTCTCCGAATGTGGAGATGATGAATTTCTTGTAGAGTGTGAGATTTCCATTCTAGAGAGAGAGTGAGTCATGGATTCTAGAGAAAGAGAGTGTTCTTCATGATTCATTGATTATAATTTTCGATTAATGAATTCATTCGATTTGTTCATCATCTTTCTTATTTATGATTAACATGATTCATCATCATCATCTTCTTCATTTGTTTTGAGTTTTCGAATCCGAACCATGTTCTTGCTCAAGATCAAGATTCTTGTAGTGAAAATCGGTCCTAACAAATGGTATCAGAGCGGGTACCGATCAGATTCATCTCACCGTGAATCTGGTCACTCGAATCTGTGATTTTGAGCTTGAATTGGTGAAGATGAGAAAACTTATTTTTAGAGACTTTTTTCTATTTTTTCTTCATTTCTGGATGGATTCTGATGATATGGATGATCGATTCGTGTTCTGGAGTTCATCTTTATGTTTGTTTATGTTCTACATCTTCAGATCTGGTGAAAAATGAAGATCCGAAGCTATTTTTGGAACTTTGAAGTTTTTCCCGTATTTGAAGATTTTGAAGATTTTTTGCTTTGATTCTTCGTTTTCTGGGCATTTCTTCATGGATTTGGATGATATGAGGTATGATTTTCAGTGGAAAAGGCATTCCGGATCCATTGGAAGCATCCATTTCGTCTGAATCTCAACCGTTTGGGCAGATCTGGAAAAACACACACTAGTGTGTGTTTCATGGTGTTCTTCGTGTTCTTGAAGATTTCCAGAATTTTGAAGACTGATTTGATCCGAGTTGCTGCTGTTTATGGGTTGTTGGTGGCCACAATAGTCTAGTGAATGGTTTAGCTACATATCTCGTGCATCATTATGGGTTTTCCAATTGTTTCTGTGCAGATTTCAAGTTCATGAGTAAGTTTCTTCACTGTTCATCGATTTTCCAGATTCTGTTCATGTGTTTGAAGGTTTGAAGATTGCCTTAGCGGACTTCCTGTGACGACCGTAACTTCCCAAGTTAACTCCGTTAAGTCTTTCCGTTAAAAACCGTTAGTTCCGCTAGACAAACGCCGTTAGTCACATTACCAGTAGAAATTAACTAATTAATGCTTACCGAGACCGGATACGTCCACAACCTTTGGTTGATCACCGAACCCGACCATATGTGTTATATGATTATTTGCTTAGTACCACTGTGTGAAGTTATGCAACATGCTTAATACATTCATTGTGAAATTATGTGATTTATCGAGAAAACGTGCTTACCTTACTTAGAATAAAATTTCATGTTTTGGTGACCAGCGAAACTACTGGGCGAAATTACAGTTTCGCCCGGTTAGCTGATGCCTGACCAGCTTCGCGTGGCCAGCGAAACTGCCAGCGAAATTGCGGGCGAAACTGGCACCTTATATAAGCAAACCCAAGCCTAACTTTCTCATTTTACCACTTCCACACAAACACACACCACTACTGCACTTCTGCTCTCTCTCAAGATTTCTGACCAGCAAGAAACAACACGACACTCTGTGATTTCCAGCCTAGAGCACCATCCATTCAAGCTAGGAGATCATCCGTGAGTCACATGAACCATCTTTATGCATTTCTTGTATGTTAAACTAAAAAGTATGCTTAAAATCCACATGCAACGGCTTCTGCTACTGCCATGATGCTTAGGAATACTAGATGTAACATAAATTCTGCAACTTGCCTTGTATATATGAAGATCCATGCAATTTGAGTTCCTTTATGTGAAAAAGTGTTCTTGACAAATTGATGACTAGAATCCGTGTTTTAGGTGTTAAAATTGCTTGTATGATGTTAGTAAACATTTAGGTATGCTAGATATTGATTTGCATGTGATACAGAAGCTGTTAGAAAGATTTTTAGGCAAATTTACGGGTTTTTCTAGCGACTAGCGAAACTGTGCCTTCATCAGGCGAAACTGTGTAGCGAAACTGTGCCTATCTCCTTCTAGCGAAACTAGGTAGCGAAACTATAGTGTCGCTAGGTAAACTGACCAGACCTGACCGAACGAAATTACCAAGCGAAATTCCCTGAACGAAAGTTCAAACCAGTTTCGGGCGAAACTAGGCTAGCGAAACTGTGCCAACAGTTTCGGGCGAAACTAGTCTGGCGAAACTGTGTCACCGGGTACTGCCTAGCGAAAGTGCTGCCCGAGTACACGGCGAAACTATCTAGCGAAACTACTAGCGAAACTGTGACCAGAATCCAAACTTGTGCAATTTTCTTGAATGTTATGCCATGACTTATTTGATTATGTTATGACAATACTTGCTTGGACTCCTGAGGTATATAAACACATGTGTATGATCAACCATCGGTGTCGTGTGTCGTTATGTTGTGTCATACTTTCCAATGTGCTAGTGTTATGGTCTTAGCGGTATAGCCAAAAGTTAAACAACCTAACACCTAAGACCTTAATGTGATTATTAGGTCCTCGTTAACAATCACAACCGGGTTTATTTGAAGAATAAGCTGAGCAACCTAAGGTGAGTTCATTACTATATACTGTTATGTCCTTTCAGGGATGATAACGAGCAACGGTAAGGTATTTCTTACTAAGTAAACTTTTCCGACCAAATATCATATGTATCATTGAATTGATTGATAAACTAAAAAGTCCTTACATTCGGGCCGTTAATATAGAATAGCTAGGTGATGTTGAGTAGTACTACTGGGGATTGACACCCCCGCCCAGCGGTGCACGGGATGCACCAACCCGACTGGAGGTCGGACTGGGACCAATGTTACCCTACCCTCCGTGGTCTTTCAGGACACGGGAAGGCAAAATCCGTAGGTAATACCTATACGTTGTCAGCTTCGGTTGCGAACAATTCAAATGAGCATAACTCAGGCTAGCTACCTACGATATGGAAAACTTACTAATCCTATGATATTGATTGCGTTTTACCTTTCTTTGATCATAAAACTTTGGTCTACTTGTGACGGGTAGACTGCTTAGTGAACTCACCAGCCTTGGCTGACACTTGATTGTTGAATGCTTTTCAGGTCGCTAGGAGGATCATCGAAGGCATCGGCGGCGGCAGTACTGAACATTATCTTTTGAATCAAAAACAATGTTTCCAACCAGTTAAATTGAACATTTTGTAAACAATATCTGTAACTCGTTTTACGCTTCCGCTGAACCTTTAATTCATTTGGGTCTGTAATAACTGCTTTTATTTACTCAATTTAAACTCTGTTTATGGCTTGGTTGTAACTGAAGTCTGGGATCCTGGTCTGGATCATACCCTCACGCGGTTAAACTCCGTTAGGTGGAAATTGGGGGTGTGACAGATTGGTATCAGAGCCCTTGGTTACAGCGAACCAGAACATTTTCAAAAGGGTAAAATTTCTGAACTGTAACTGTTTTTGAAAACTTTGGTTACAACCCGTTCCGCAAGGTACTGCCCCGCGCGCTGAAGATGATCCTCATTTAAAACTCTGGTATTGTGACGGTAGTAAAACCTGAAAATTTCGGGTGGAAATTTTTCTTTCACTAATCATGTAAATGAGTGCCTTAATGTGAACTATACTAGTATGTAACAATTAACGGAACTTAACAACCTTCTAGTATTGGGCATACTAACCTTTGGAAGCTTTGCATTGATTTGCTAGAAATCATGCCTCCGCGAAGAGGACCCGAAACCAACCCAGGAATGTTCACAGCTGCACAGGTTCAGAACATGATCAATCAGGGAGTTGCAGCAGCCCTAGCAGCCGCTCAACAACATTTTCAAGGTCAACCGCCTCAATGCTCATTTAAAGCTTTTATGGATTGTAAACCGATAGTGTTCAAGGGTGACGAAGGTGCTGTGGGTCTACTTAGATGGATTGAAAAGTCAGAGAAGGTATTTCTAATGTGTAACTGCCCAGACGGGGATAAGGTAAAGTATGCTACAGGCACTCTTGAGGATTCCGCGTTGACATGGTGGAATGCTCAGATTCAGATTTTGGGATTAAACGAAGCAAATGCCATGACATGGCAAGAATTCCGAGAAGCAATCATGGAGGAGTATTGTCCTCGTGATCAAGTCAGAAAGATGGAAGTAGAGTTTGGAAACTCCAAGATGGAAGGTTCTGAGATAGAGGAATATACCGATCGTTATCAAGCATATTCCCGACTCTGTCCGACAATGGTGGATGCTGAGTACAAGCGAATCGAATTGTATGTGGAAGGACTGGTACCACAGATCAAAGGCATGGTGACCTCATCTAACCCCACTTATTTGCGACAGGCCATCCGACTAGCGCACAAACTAACTGATCAGGCAGTGGCTCAAGGATCTTTGCCACCCAGAAAGACCCCAAAGGCTGCCCTAGACGGGAAGAGGCAGAGAGACGAGGAGCCAAGCCACCTCATGAACTCTGGCAACAACACTGGGGGGTCCTCAAACTCCCAGAATCAGAACAAGAAGTATGATAACTCCAAAGGGGGTTACGGTAACAACGGTGGTGGTGGCAACAACCAAAACCGACAAGGAAGCAGCGGGCAAGGAGCTAGTGGGTATAAAGGAAAGTTACCCTACTGCAGCAAGTGTAGCAAGCACCACCCTGGTGAATGTGGCCGACCCGTTTGTGAGAGATGTGGAAAATCGGGGCACCTTGCCAAAAATTGTCGGGGTGAACTATTCAACCGTGCAAGGCAGAACCCTGAAGGCCCCCGTGGTTGTTTTGAATGCGGAAAACCTGGACACATAAAGAAAGACTGTCCTCAGCTAAAGAGAGGTGGGAACGATCACAACAACGACCGCCACAACAACAACAACAATAACAACAATGATGGTGGTAATGGAAATGGTGGCCGCGGACGAGCATTCGTCATGGGTTCCGGTGAAGCAAGAGATGACGCCAATGTGATTACCGGTAAGTTTCTCCTCAACAATTATTTTGCGAACGTTTTATTTGATTCGGGTGCTGAGAAAAGTTTCATTTCAACTAAGTTCTGCAAAATGATAAAGGCCAAGACAGAAACCCTAGGAGCTAAGTACACTGTCGAATTAGCTAACGGTAAACTTATTGATGCAACGCACATAGTTAAGGATTGTACCCTAGAACTTTCAGGTCGTAAATTCAGCATAGATTTGATGCCTTTCACAATCGGTAGTTTTGACGTGATAATTGGTATGGATTGGTTGTCCTCGCAACGCGCCGAGCTCATTTGCCAAGAGAAAGTCATACGCATACCCATCGCGAACGGAGAAGTACTCTCGATTCAGGGTGAAAAGGGAGGTACTGTCACCGGAATTATATCATACCTCAAGGCACAGAAGTACCTTCGAAAAGGGCACGTGGCCATTCTGGCAACAGTTACGGATCAAAGCCTCGCAGCAAAGAAAATTGAAGATTTTCCGATAGTTCGCGATTTTCCCGATGTATTTCCGGAGGAATTACCTGGTCTACCTCCGCATAGACAAGTCGAGTTCGGAATCGACCTTGTTCCCGGTGCAGCTCCGGTTGCCCGAGCTCCGTATCGTCTGGCGGTGAACGAATTACACGAGTTATCCACTCAACTGCAAGAACTGCTAGATAAAGGTTTTATCAGGCCTAGCTCATCGCCATGGGGCGCGCCAGTTCTATTCGTCAAGAAGAAAGATGGGACGTTCAGGATGTGCATAGATTACCGCGAGCTCAACAAAGTCACTATCAAGAACCGATATCCTCTTCCTCGGATCGACGACCTCTTTGACCAACTGCAAGGATCCAGCTACTTCTCAAAAATTGACCTAAGGTCCGGGTATCACCAACTCAGAGTCCGCGAGGAGGACATTTCAAAGACGGCTTTCAGAACGCGTTACGGTCATTACGAATTCCTAGTCATGCCTTTCGGCTTAACGAACGCACCGGCGGTGTTCATGGATCTCATGAACCGCGTGTGCAAACCTTACCTTGATCAGTTCGTAATTGTTTTCATCGACGACATACTCGTTTATTCGAGGACAAAGGAAGAGCACGAGCAACACCTGCGGTTAATATTAGAGTTATTAAGGAAGGAGCAACTCTACGCCAAGTTCTCCAAATGTGATTTTTGGATCCGAGAAGTCCAATTTCTGGGCCATGTCGTCAACGAGCAGGGTATTCATGTTGACCCATCCAAGGTAGAAGCGATCGAGAATTGGTCTACACCACGAGCACCAACGGAAATTCGGCAATTTCTAGGGTTAGCGGGTTACTACCGTCGTTTCATCCAGGGATTCTCTCAAATAGCCCAGCCGCTAACCGCTCTTACGCATAAAGGTGTTCAGTACCGATGGGGTGAAAAAGAGGAAACGGCCTTTCAGACTCTAAAGGAAAAACTTTGTACCGCACCTGTGTTATCTCTACCCGATGGTGTTGACGACTTCGAGGTATATTGTGACGCTTCTCTCCAAGGACTTGGATGTGTTCTAATGCAAAGGGGTAAGGTCATTGCTTACGGGTCAAGGCAGCTAAAGACTCACGAAAAGAATTACACGACGCATGATCTGGAGTTAGGAGCTGTTGTATTCGCCTTAAAGTTTTGGAGGCACTACCTGTACGGTACCAAATGCACGATATTTACTGATCATAAAAGCCTCCAACACATAATGGGACAGAAAGACCTCAACATGAGACAGCGTAGGTGGATCGAGGTGCTTAATGACTACGACTTGGCGATAAAGTATCACCCAGGCAAGGCCAACGTTGTGGCTGACGCTTTGAGCAGGAAAGAACATGCAAAACCTAGAAGGGTTCGAGCTCTACAACTCACGATCCATGCTGGGTTACCGGATAGAATTCGGGATGCCCAGAAAGAGGCCTTGAAAGAAGAAAATTTTGAGACAGAATCCTTAAAAGGCATAGATGGAACTTCGGAGGTTAAGTCAGATGGACTCCGCTACTACAAAGATCGTATTTGGGTACCTCTTCATGGAAATCTTCGAGAGCTGGTGATGGACGAAGCTCACAAGTCTCGATATTCGGTCCATCCCGGTTCGGATAAAATGTACCAAGATCTGAAAGGATTATACTGGTGGCCAAAGATGAAAGCCGACATCGCTACATACGTCAGTAAATGCTTAACATGCTCAAAGGTCAAAGCAGAACACCAAAAGCCTCCAGGACTATTGCAGCAACCGAAAATTCCTGAATGGAAATGGGAGGAAATATCCATGGATTTCATCACGGGACTGCCCCGTACACCTCGTGGAAACGACATGATTTGGGTCATTGTGGATAGACTAACGAAATCCGCTCATTTCATAACCCTCAAGGAGAACGACAAGACTGACAAATTGGCACAAATCTACATTGACGAGATCGTCAAGCTCCACGGAGTGCCCACGTCTATTATCTCCGATCGAGACCCCCGTTTTGCTTCACACTTTTGGAGATCGTTGCAATCCGCACTAGGTACTCGCTTGGATATGAGCACCGCATACCATCCGCAAACCGATGGCCAAACAGAGCGCACAATCCAGACTCTTGAGGATATGCTCCGAGCGTGCGTAATGGATTTTGGAAAGAACTGGGAAACCCACTTGGCATTGGTCGAATTCTCCTACAATAACAGCTACCATTCCAGTATTGGAGCCGCTCCCTTTGAGGCTCTCTATGGACGAAAGTGTAGATCACCTGTCTGTTGGGCTGAAGTCGGTGAAAATCAACTTACTGGACCCGAAATGGTGTACGAAACAACTGAAAGAATTGTACAAATTAGAGACCGCATGAAGGCTGCAAGAGACCGACAAAAGAGTTATGCTGACAATCGAAGAAGGCCATTGGAATTCGAGGTGGGCGACCGTGTATTGTTAAAAGTCTCGCCTTGGAAAGGTGTGGTCCGTTTTGGAAAGCGCGGGAAGTTAAACCCTCGCTACATAGGACCTTTCCCAATAACCGAGAAGATCGGAACGGTGGCGTATCGTCTGGACTTGCCACCTGAACTGGATGGAGTACATAACGTATTTCACGTTTCCAACTTGAAGAAGTGTCTGGCTGACGACACTTTAATAGTTCCACTCGAGGAGCTCCACGTTGACGAGCAACTCCGATTTGTAGAACAACCTGTTGAGATAATGGGACGCGAAGAAAAGACATTGAAGCGAAGCAAGATTCCAATTGTCAAGGTTAGATGGCAATCAAGACGTGGACCAGAATTCACATGGGAACGAGAGGACCAGATGCGAAAGAAATATCCTCACCTGTTCGATCAAGCCTCCGCATCAACCCAAGGTACTAGCTAATTTTCGGGACGAAAATTCCTTAACATGGGGAGGCTGTGACGACCGTAACTTCCCAAGTTAACTCCGTTAAGTCTTTCCGTTAAAAACCGTTAGTTCCGCTAGACAAACGCCGTTAGTCACATTACCAGTAGAAATTAACTAATTAATGCTTACCGAGACCGGATACGTCCACAACCTTTGGTTGATCACCGAACCCGACCATATGTGTTATATGATTATTTGCTTAGTACCACTGTGTGAAGTTATGCAACATGCTTAATACATTCATTGTGAAATTATGTGATTTATCGAGAAAACGTGCTTACCTTACTTAGAATAAAATTTCATGTTTTGGTGACCAGCGAAACTACTGGGCGAAATTACAGTTTCGCCCGGTTAGCTGATGCCTGACCAGCTTCGCGTGGCCAGCGAAACTGCCAGCGAAATTGCGGGCGAAACTGGCACCTTATATAAGCAAACCCAAGCCTAACTTTCTCATTTTATCACTTCCACACAAACACACACCACTACTGCACTTCTGCTCTCTCTCAAGATTTCTGACCAGCAAGAAACAACACGACACTCTGTGATTTCCAGCCTAGAGCACCATCCATTCAAGCTAGGAGATCATCCGTGAGTCACATGAACCATCTTTATGCATTTCTTGTATGTTAAACTAAAAAGTATGCTTAAAATCCACATGCAACGGCTTCTGCTACTGCCATGATGCTTAGGAATACTAGATGTAACATAAATTCTGCAACTTGCCTTGTATATATGAAGATCCATGCAATTTGAGTTCCTTTATGTGAAAAAGTGTTCTTGACAAATTGATGACTAGAATCCGTGTTTTAGGTGTTAAAATTGCTTGTATGATGTTAGTAAACATTTAGGTATGCTAGATATTGATTTGCATGTGATACAGAAGCTGTTAGAAAGATTTTTAGGCAAATTTACGGGTTTTTCTAGCGACTAGCGAAACTGTGCCTTCATCAGGCGAAACTGTGTAGCGAAACTGTGCCTATCTCCTTCTAGCGAAACTAGGTAGCGAAACTATAGTGTCGCTAGGTAAACTGACCAGACCTGACCGAACGAAATTACCAAGCGAAATTCCCTGAACGAAAGTTCAAACCAGTTTCGGGCGAAACTAGGCTAGCGAAACTGTGCCAACAGTTTCGGGCGAAACTAGTCTGGCGAAACTGTGTCACCGGGTACTGCCTAGCGAAAGTGCTGCCCGAGTACACGGCGAAACTATCTAGCGAAACTACTAGCGAAACTGTGACCAGAATCCAAACTTGTGCAATTTTCTTGAATGTTATGCCATGACTTATTTGATTATGTTATGACAATACTTGCTTGGACTCCTGAGGTATATAAACACATGTGTATGATCAACCATCGGTGTCGTGTGTCGTTATGTTGTGTCATACTTTCCAATGTGCTAGTGTTATGGTCTTAGCGGTATAGCCAAAAGTTAAACAACCTAACACCTAAGACCTTAATGTGATTATTAGGTCCTCGTTAACAATCACAACCGGGTTTATTTGAAGAATAAGCTGAGCAACCTAAGGTGAGTTCATTACTATATACTGTTATGTCCTTTCAGGGATGATAACGAGCAACGGTAAGGTATTTCTTACTAAGTAAACTTTTCCGACCAAATATCATATGTATCATTGAATTGATTGATAAACTAAAAAGTCCTTACATTCGGGCCGTTAATATAGAATAGCTAGGTGATGTTGAGTAGTACTACTGGGGATTGACACCCCCGCCCAGCGGTGCACGGGATGCACCAACCCGACTGGAGGTCGGACTGGGACCAATGTTACCCTACCCTCCGTGGTCTTTCAGGACACGGGAAGGCAAAATCCGTAGGTAATACCTATACGTTGTCAGCTTCGGTTGCGAACAATTCAAATGAGCATAACTCAGGCTAGCTACCTACGATATGGAAAACTTACTAATCCTATGATATTGATTGCGTTTTACCTTTCTTTGATCATAAAACTTTGGTCTACTTGTGACGGGTAGACTGCTTAGTGAACTCACCAGCCTTGGCTGACACTTGATTGTTGAATGCTTTTCAGGTCGCTAGGAGGATCATCGAAGGCATCGGCGGCGGCAGTACTGAACATTATCTTTTGAATCAAAAACAATGTTTCCAACCAGTTAAATTGAACATTTTGTAAACAATATCTGTAACTCGTTTTACGCTTCCGCTGAACCTTTAATTCATTTGGGTCTGTAATAACTGCTTTTATTTACTCAATTTAAACTCTGTTTATGGCTTGGTTGTAACTGAAGTCTGGGATCCTGGTCTGGATCATACCCTCACGCGGTTAAACTCCGTTAGGTGGAAATTGGGGGTGTGACACTTCCAGTGTTCTTAGCGAACTTGTTCTCCTCTCCTTAGCGAACTTGTTTGCTTTAGCGGACTTGTTTCTGCGTTTAGCGGACTTGTTTTCTGCTTAGCGGACTTATTCCTTAGCGTACTTCTCGGAACACTTAGCGGACTTGTTCGAGCTTAGCGGACTTGTTTTTCGTTAGCGAACTTGTTTCTGGGTTTTCGTTCGAGGATGTTTCAGAGGATTTTGTTCGTCCAGAGTTGTAGATGATGTCGCTACGAGTTCGTAGACATAAATTTCGCTGAATTTGGTCGTGTATTCGCTGAGTTATGGAAGCTTTACGCTTTTCCGGTGATGTCTCTCGTATTTCCGGCGACGTGTCCGATCGAATTAGGGTTTACGAGGAAGGAGAAGGTGACGCTGACGTGGCGTACACTGGTTGGTCCAGAGGGAATTTCTTCTCTTTCTTCTTGTCGGTAGCCGTAGGTTTCTCATGTGCACCTCAGACATTCTTTATGTGTTGTTGTTTTCCTATTGGAGAAAGGAAAGGCGTGGGCCCAGCAGGAAAATAGAACCATTGAATGCTCTATGCGGCTGTTGCATGCCTATTGGCTGGAGGAAGTCACGTGGGCCCCAGGCTGTACACACAACCGTTGGAAAGCATGTGTGTTGTAGCGCCCTCATTGGTTGTCTACACCCTCTCACGGATCACCATTGCCATCCATATCCCAGCCGTAGATCTCCACTATTGCCAGCCGTAGGATCAGTTTTGTGCTCATTTCTTATTGGCTGGATTCAACTCACGTGGATTATGGTCTTGGCTGCGTGAAATCTGATTGGTCCTCAATATTTTCAAGGATTATGGTTTTGTTGAAGGATTTAATTGCCACTAATTAATTTTTCTGTATTATTCGTTAAACGCGGGCGTTTTTCTTATCAGTTTTTCGAGACGATCGAGATAATGCCGCGACGGAATTTCAGAAAATTTATTGGTCACGGATTTATTTCAGTTTATTGGGGTTCTCGTTTATTGATGTCGCGCAACGTTTGCTATCGATCACTGACGGGTTAGCTTTATTATCCGGTTAATTACTCGGCTTTCTTGTTATATCTCACGGTTTATTTTTAGTGGATGCAGCGCTGTCGTCAACTAACCGGATTAACTGGAATCTCAGTTAAATATTGGAATTTTTCCGGTTAAATCTCTCGGATGACCGTTTCTTGAAGAAATTTATCAGTTTATTTTATTTTCGCATCCAACCTCAGTCAGGCAGATTATTCACAACTGTCAGCATCCGGCTTCCGATTTTTCGCGAGATTGTCCGATTTCAAGATTGTTTATCCGGTTTCTCTAGGCAACCGATCGCGACGGTTCGACTCTCCGCATCTGTTTTTACGCTTCCGACTTGATGTTTTTGGGGAGATTTAGAGAAATAAGAGGAAATTATTATGGATTTGGATATCGGGTCGATTATTCGGAGTTAGAGCATTTTCAGTGTTTGATTGGTTTATCTGTTTCAGTTTGTTGCGGTTATGACTCCGAGATGTAGCATTTTCTCAGTATTGTACCCGACCGTGTGAACCGAGTGAGTCAGAGCACTTGGATCTCGAACTGGAGCAACGAGAACAAAAGAAGCTTATTCAGAGGGGGAATTTCTACATCAGATTGTCTCCGGTTTATCAGTTTCTCATTGAAGATGTACGACAGAGCGATTCTTCAGCAGTTGAACAGATTTGAAAGCATCAGTCAAGGGGGAAATTGTTGGAACAAAAATCCATGTGACTGACGCCATCAAATCTGTTTACCGAAGCATTCGACTGAAGAATCCATGTGAATCGATTTAGAGACTGAGTTGTGATGCTCGAGGCTTGCGAGATTGGACCGAAGACCGTTTTCCGGAAAAGTCAACCGTTCGGGTCAACGGTCAACGTAAAAGTCAACAGAAGATCGGTTCGAGCGAGTCAAGCTTCGGATTAATTTAATTAGCTTTGATTTAATTAACAATTTATGTTTATTTGCTTTACTTGTAATTTCGTTCATTTGTCATGTTTTTCTGTCGTTAGTCACCCTCACTATATATAGTGAGGGTGCCCATTACAAGTAAAGGAGTCTCCGAATGTGGAGATGATGAATTTCTTGTAGAGTGTGAGATTTCCATTCTAGAGAGAGAGTGAGTCATGGATTCTAGAGAGAGAGAGTGTTCTTCATGATTCATTGATTATAATTTTCGATTAATGAATTCATTCGATTTGTTCATCATCTTTCTTATTTATGATTAACATGATTCATCATCATCATCTTCTTCATTTGTTTTGAGTTTTCGAATCCGAACCATGTTCTTGCTCAAGATCAAGATTCTTGTAGTGAAAATCGGTCCTAACAAGAAGCTTTACCCACCTGGTTCCGGTGACACAAATTTCTCGACATTCACCACCAACATATATGGCTGCCAAAACCAGTGTTTTAAAAACCGGTTCGAACCGGGCGGTTCGACCGGTTCGACCGGTGACCGGTCCATAAGCCGGTTTTTTAAATGCCGGTTTTTTGGCAATAACCGGACCGGGTTAGACCGGCCGGTTTTCCGGTTTTTTCCGGTTTTTTCCGGTTCAACCGGTCCGGTTCAACCGGTTTTCTGATTTTTTTTTTTTTAATTTTTTTTATTTTTTATTATTTTTTAAAGTTTAAAACTTATATTTTCTTATGAAATACATATTTAATATTATTTTTGAGTGGATTATAATTGTATTTTAACTACTTTTGTTGGGGTGTACAAGTTTATTAGCATTTTTATAAAAAAAATATATATAAATCCCCTAACCGGTTCAACCACCCGGTCTAACCGGTCCGACCGGTCGAACCAGTCCCGGAAGGTTTTCCGGTTCAACTAAAAAACCGGTTTTTAAAACATTGGCCAAAACAAAGAACGGGTCATATGGGTCGGACGGGTTATATGCTTCCTAAAGTATATTTTTAGTCCTTATAGGCCCCAAATTAATTGTTTATAATGTAATAGCACAATTTCCTCTTAAATAATATCTCTTAAATCATATAAACAAATTGGACAAAAGATGAAGGTTCACAGAACCGATCAAATATATTTCATTTTATGATTTTATCTGGCAAAAGAACCACTGTTGACTTTTGAGGTTTGAACTACACATAAATCCTTCCATTAAAGGCATAATCATTACGGAAAGTTCAATTCTTTTATTCATTTAAAGTTTCGATTCTACATACCATCAATCCAACTAAAAGAAAAAATATTTGTAATGGTTAATATGAACCCATGCTTGATTCATAATTGAAAATTATGAAAGTTCTACCAATCTCCCTCTCAAATATTAAGACTTCATCCATCGAAAAACGGGACTGTGCACTTTTGGTTTTGTAAATGAGAGCAAAAGCTAACATAAAATAATATGCAAGAGTCTAGTCGAATACTACAAATGAAAATATAAAAGTAACTATAACGTAAAGATACCTGCAACCATTCGCAAAGCCAGAAACCCATCCTAATACCTAAAAGCCAAAATTTGTTTGTTAGTTTGTGCCTGAATACATTTAAGTGCATTGTAGTTCACATGTATACATAACAAATTTTGATGAGAAACTAAGGATGTCATTTGCATTGAATGTTGATTGGCTCTGGATGCCAAACAGCAAGCACACACACAATTAATACACGGTTAATGAATAGAACCAAAACCAAGCAAAAATAATGAAAAATTACCAAAAAGCAAAATTTAACAAATGAATAATCTTGAAATCCTACCTTAGTATTCCAAATTCTATGACTGCACTTTCATCCTCATTGTTCTATCTTCCTTCTCATTCTTCTACCTTCTTCCTCAAGAGCTCTAAGAAAAATCTTAAACCAAAAATAAATAAATAAATAAAAATCCAGGGGCAAATAAAGTTATAACAAATGAAAAGCTTATTGGCTCAGATCTGTGTGGATTAATTCATGTCATACAAATCTTTATTGGCAGCAAAATTATTGCCCCGCCAAAATATAGAATTCGACCAAACCACTTTACAGATTTACAATCATAGCCAGAACCCAGTTCACAGATTTACCGCCACAGACAGTGAAACAGTCGAACAGAAACCATACAGATTGACCATCAGCCTAAATCCTGCTGACATTATTCAGATGAACCACATAGCGTCGCTTACAACCATATTTAAATCGATTTGAACCGACGACAATATCAATACGACGGCCACCAAGGAACCAATCCTTCTTGGCTCAGATTTACATCATCATAGCCTTTCATGTTAACCGGAAGCAACAAAAATAGGGGCCACCTGGCCCAACTCTGAGGTACGTGATGATGTAAATCTGAGCCAGGCGCACGTTCGATGAAACGCCTCCCCCATTGTTGTGCACGTGTCACCGGAAATCCGAACGATTTCACAAACCCTAAAGGTTCGTATCATCGCCGAATACAGGCCTACATAGCATATGTACAAACATTTGAAGCTTCAATAACTCATCAAATAGCTACAAAATCAATCCGGTTCAGACCATAAATGTTCATATAATTCATAGGATTCAATGATCAAATTCAAACAGACCAACAAATAACCACATAAACCCAAAAGCGATCAGGCTCAAACCTTAATGGGTTTCATATCATCGCCAAAGGTGGATTGTTAAGATCCTGAACAAAGAAGATCAAAAACCGAGTCCACATCAACCAAACGGAACTACCATAAAGATAACAACACCCAGTCGTTACATCTCAAAGATGTAGGTTAACCGCCGCCGCTTCAACGCCATAGGCGGAGCAACGACAGCAAGAACTATCAACTAATCAAGAAAAAACGGCTTCATCGTCTTATCAGATTCTCAACTATTCATAGTTTCACTTGTTTAAGAGGGTAAGATCTGCATAAACTTCCAACACAAATAATTAGTGTGTAGAAACCCTAGATTCACGAAGAAGAGAAAGATCGAAGAGATTACCTTTTTCTGATACGTTGTCCCCAGCTAGAAACCCTAGATCCGTGACGCAGAAGCTTAACCGTCGCTGCTCAACCTCGCAAACGGAGCAACGAAGGGGGGACCACTGTGAGAAACCGAGAGGCGATGTCGCCGCCACAACAACCATAGCAACAATAACTGCCACCGATTGTATTTTTTGAGCGAGATGGTGACAATCATTAATGGTGTAGAGATCTGGGCCAGGTGGAGCAGCCACGACCGCTTCAACACCTTAGGCGGAGCAAACCGACCACAAACCATCATGTACCTCAGAGTTGGGCATCGACGGCCGCCGCCGGAGCCCGGAGGCAACCATCAGTGGTTCTTCCAGATCTATACAACACCATCGGAACAACAAACACTCTTTGAAGCCTTCTCCGGTAATTGAACGTCTTCTTTCTTAGAGAGAGAAATAAATCATTGAGAGAGAGATGAAGCATTGATATTGTGTAAAGAAATGGGAGAGCAGAGAAAACAGAGAAAACAGATATTGGTGTATATCATACGCCACAATCTCATCAGATCTTGCCCGGAAGTTGTACCCAGTGCATCCTAATTTGTAACTTATGCATAACACGCATCAGGGATTGTAATTTGCGCTATAAGACTTACACAATGGTTGTTACGCATCAGGGGTTGTAATTTGCACTTCAAGACTTATACAATTGTTGTTAAATGTTATATAGTGTAATTATTAGAGACGAATTTACGATATTTTAGTAACCTAGTATGTATATATATTAGAGACGAATTTACGATATTTAATTACTCTTTCATAAAATAAATATAACAATACCCTCCAAATATTTCTCCGAAGTATTGCACCACCCAACTACAATACCGTTATCATCACAACCGATTAATCCGTTAATCATCCTCTTCTCTCCCACTATACAAATGCATCCAAAATCAAACCCTAGATTCACCAATCTCTGTAACTAATCTCTTTCAATCTGATCCATCTTTTAACAAACACCATATCTTCCAATGGATCCAAACCCTAAACATTTCCCAATCCTCTCCTACGTCATGACCAGACTCCCCACCATGAAACGCCCTCTTCATCCTCCTCCGACGGGGACCGAAACCGACATCGAACAACCACCGACTTCCCCGTCGAAATCGGCCCCGAATCCGGAGCCCGAACCGTATTTCGAGCTCACGGAACGGATGCCTCATCTAACCGATCCACAGCTTCTGGCTTCGATGCACTCCGCGGTCGCCGACGTTTCGCAGACGCGGTCGCTTCTGAAAACGCTCGGCGACCGTCCGGATCACGAAGCTGTGGACATGGCGAAAACGAGGCTCGCCGAGATCGAGGCGGTTCTATCGAACGAGCTCGACGAGATCTCGTTATCGGATAAAATAGATGCGGAGGACGAAAAGCGGAAGAAGGCGTTTGAGAGGGAGAGGCAGATCCACAAGGCGATGATCTCGTTGGATCAGATGCATGAATCGTATGATAAGTTGTTGAGTGATGCGGAGAAGAGGTTGGAGAAGATTTACGAGTCGGCGAAATTAGGCGGGAGGAAATCGGTGGCGGGAGAAGGTGAGGGGGTGGCCGGGGAGGAGGTGAAGGAGGAGGTGGTGGCGATTCTGACGGACGGGCTGGCGAACGGGGCGGAAAGGATTGATTTATCGGGGAGAAGATTGCCGTTTTTACCAGAGGCGTTTGGGAAGATTCGGAC
>JBCNJP010002275.1:0-10000 GCA_039602395.1 Deinandra increscens subsp. villosa | reverse complement strand
GGTAATGGGAATGGCAATGGTAATGGTGGAAACGGAAATGGTGGAAATGGTAGAGGTCGAGCTTTCGTCATGGGCCAGGGTGAAGCTCGCAATGACGCCAACGTGATCAATGGTAAATTTATTTTGAACGGTTTCTTTGCTACTGTTTTATTTGATTCTGGTGCTGAAAGGAGCTTTATTTCCACTAAATTTGCTAGAATAATTAATGCTAAACCGATCGACTTAGATGCTAAATATGTGGTAGAACTAGCAAATGGTAAACTTCATGATACGACTCAGATAATTAAGGGCTGTAAGTTAGAACTAGCCGGCCATACCCTAGGAATTGACCTTATGCCTTTCCCGATTGGTAGTTTCGACGTTATAGTAGGAATGGATTGGTTATCTGAGAATCGGGCTGAAATCTTATGTAAAGAAAAAGTGGTTCGTATCCCACTCGAAGACGGTAAAGTATTAACGGTTCAAGGTGAGAAAGGTGGAACAGTCATCGGCATTATTTCATTCCTTAAAGCTCAGAAATGCCTCCATAAGGGTCACTTCGCGATTCTTGCAAACGTCACTGACACGACACATCCCGAGCGCAAAATTGATGATTACCCGATAGTTCGCGACTTCCAAGATGTATTTCCTGAAGATCTGCCTGGTTTGCCTCCATTTCGACAAGTTGAGTTTGGGATTGATTTGGCTCCAGGTGCCGCTCCGATTGCACGCGCTCCGTATCGTTTGGCTGTAAGCGAGCTCAACGAACTCTCCGCGCAACTACAAGAGCTACTCGACAAGGGGTTTATTCGTCCAAGTTCGTCTCCATGGGGAGCTCCGGTACTGTTTGTTAAGAAGAAGGATGGAACGTTCCGCATGTGCATTGACTACCGAGAGCTTAACAAAGTTACGATCAAGAATCGGTATCCACTTCCTCGAATCGACGATCTCTTCGATCAACTACAGGGTTCAAGCTACTTTTCAAAGATTGATCTACGGTCTGGATATCACCAGCTTCGCGTTCGTGATGAGGATGTACCCAAGACAGCTTTCAGAACTCGGTATGGTCACTACGAGTTCCTGGTTATGCCGTTTGGGCTAACCAATGCACCTGCTGTGTTTATGGACCTGATGAATCGAGTGTGCAAGCCGTACCTCGATAAGTTTGTGATAGTCTTCATCGACGATATTTTGATCTACTCCAAGTCAAAGGAAGAACACGAGGAGCATCTGCGTCTTATTTTGGAATTGCTTCGCAAGGAACAGCTCTACGCTAAGTTTTCAAAGTGCGACTTTTGGATCCGCGAAGTCCAGTTTCTTGGACACATTGTTAATGAGGAAGGAATTCATGTCGATCCAGTCAAAGTGGAAGCAATAAAGAACTGGTCTACCCCAAGAGCGCCAACAGAAATCCGACAATTTTTAGGACTTGCCGGATATTATCGAAGGTTTATTAAGGGTTTCTCTCAATTGGCTCAACCCTTAACAGCCTTAACGCACAAAGGAGTGCAATACAGATGGGGTGAAAAAGAAGAGCGCGCGTTCCAAACGCTTAAAGATATGTTATGTTCGGCTCCAATTCTTGCGTTACCCGATGGAGTTGACGACTTTGTGGTTTATTGCGATGCATCAATCCAAGGACTCGGTTGCGTGTTGATGCAACGAGATAAAGTGATTGCCTACGGGTCCAGGCAACTAAAGGATACTGAAAAGAATTATACAACGCATGATTTGGAAATGGGAGCCGTTGTTCATGCACTCAAGATTTGGAGACATTACCTATATGGAACAAAGTGCACGATATTCACTGATCATAAAAGTTTACAGCACATCTTTGATCAGAAAGACCTCAACATGCGGCAAAGAAGGTGGGTTGAATTACTGAACGATTATGATTTGGCTATTAAATATCATCCAGGAAAAGCAAATGTGGTGGCAGATGCCCTAAGCAGAAAAGAGTACGAAAAGCCTCGTCGGGTACGAGCGCTTCAACTTACAATACATTCAGGATTACCGGATCGGATCCGTGACTGCCAACGAGAAGCTCTGAAAGCAGAAAACTTCGCAGCTGAAGCACTGCGTGGTGTAGATGGCCATTCTGAAGTTAAGTCCGATGGACTCACGTACTATAATGACAGAATCTGGATCCCTTTGTTTGGAAATCTCCGTGAGCTCGTGATGGACGAGGCTCACAAGTCAAGATACTCGGTACATCCCGGATCAGATAAAATGTATCAGGACTTGAAAAATCTTTATTGGTGGCCGAATATGAAAGCCGACATTGCTCGATATGTGGCTAAATGCTTAACATGCTCAAGGGTCAAGATTGAATACCAAAAGCCTTCTGGTTTACTGCAACAACCAAGAATCCAAGAATGGAAATGGGAGGACATCTCCATGGATTTTGTAACGGGACTACCTCATCGATCAAATCAACCGGATGTGATTTGGGTTGTCATCGATCGATTAACCAAATCGGCACATTTCATTCCGATGAAGGAAAGTGACAACATGGATAAATTAACAAAGCTGTACATCGATAAAATTGTGAAGCTTCACGGTGTGCCTAAGACTATCATTTCTGATCGAGATCCTCGATTTACTTCCCGGTTATGGCAATCAATGCAGGAAGCATTGGGAACCCGACTAGACATGAGTACAGCTTATCACCCGCAGACTGATGGTCAATCGGAACGAACCATTCAAACCTTAGAAGATATGCTCCGAGCTTGCGTCCTTGACTTTGGGAAAGATTGGGAGACTCACCTTTCACTGGTGGAGTTCTCTTACAACAATAGCTATCATTCAAGTATAGGTGCTGCACCTTTTGAAGCACTTTATGGCAGAAAATGTAGATCGCCCGTGTGTTGGGCTGAAACGGGTGAGAAAGGGCTCACTGGACCGGAAGTTATCCATGATATGACCGAGCGAATTATTCAAATCAGGCAACGGCTAGCTGCAGCACGTGATCGACAAAAGAGTTATGCCGACAAACGCCGAAAACCTCTAAAGTTTGAGGTGGGTGACAAAGTATTGTTGAAGGTATCTCCTTGGAAGGGAGTGATACGCTTTGGGAAGCGTGGAAAGTTAAATCCTCGCTACATTGGTCCGTTTGAAATTATTGGGGAAGTAGGCCCGGTGGCCTATCGATTGCAACTCCCTGCTGAACTCGATGGAGTTCACAACGTGTTTCACGTTTCCAATCTAAAGAAATGTCTGGCTGAACTCGATGGAGCAACCAGTAGAAATCATGGGACGCGAGGAGAAGGCCCTCAAACGTAGCAAGATTCCGATCGTCAAGGTGCGATGGAACTCAAGACGTGGACCTGAATATACTTGGGAACGTGAGGATCAGATGAAGAAAAAGTATCCTCACTTGTTTGAGCAAACGTCCACAGAAACTCAAGGTATAATTTAATTTTGGGGACCAAAATTCCTTAACAGGAGGAGGATGTGACAACCCTAAAACTTTTTGCTTTCTTTCCCCAGCGACGATAGCAACGACGACAGCTGATGCTGCGAACGCTACGACACAAGAATAATTTTCGGGACGAAAATTCCAATTTCAGGGGAATGATGTGACACCCGAGAATTTCAAGGTTAACTTCCGTTAGACAAACCCGTTAGTTACGTTATAAGTGTTAACTTAGTAACTAATGCATAACTAGGCCGAATACGCCCACGACCTTTGGTTGATCACCGAACCCGCCCATATGTGTTATGTGTTCATCATCGATTGTCTTTATGTGCAATGTGATTTAAATACATGACTTATTATTGTGAATAGCATGATTAATTGTAAAATACTTGATTATGTGAAAACTTGCCCTTTTTTGGTCGCCAGCGAAACTACTGGGCGAAACTATAGTGTCGCCCGGTAGCCAGCTAAGACAATCCAATATCACGAGACCAGAGCTAGTTTCGCCTGGCCAGCGAAACTGCCAGCGAAACTGGCTCCTGATATAAATAAACTTAATATACCATAGTAGCCTCATTTGCTTAAACCACACAACAAACACACACACACTCTTTTCTCCTGGAGATTCTGGTCAGTCGAGGTTCACACCGAGTTGTCGAGATCTCAGCCCCAAACCATCATCTACCAAGCTAGGAGATCGAACCGTGAGTCCCAAAAACTTCCATTTTGTGTTTTATATGTGTTTTCTTAAAAAGCATGACCAAACCTTCATGATATTGCTTGATCTTCTGTAAATATGCTTTAGGATGCTAGATCTATCTTAAAGTTGATGACTTTACGTTTAGAATCCAACCATGTTAGGGATCTAGATCATTTTGGTCATTTTAGGGTTTTGAACTTATTTTGGTGATTTGATGATGAAACTGCATGTAAACGTGTTAAAGTTGCTTGATTTATGTTGGTAAATGCCTATGAATGCTAAATAATGAATTGCATGTAAGATCAGAAGCCGTTAGGTTGATTTTTAGGCAAATCCGTATGTTTTTCGCGACCAGCGAAACTGTCTGTTCTCTGGGCGAAACTAAGTAGCGAAATTATATCTCCTTCCAGCGACACTGACCAGCGAAACTATAGAGTCGCCGGGAACCTGACCAGACCAGCTCGAGCGAAACTACCGAGCGAAATACCTGAACGAAAGTTCAAACCAGTTTCCCTGCGAAACTAGGCTAGCGAAACTGCGTCAGCAGTTTCGGGCGAAACTAGCCTAGCGAAACTGTGTCACCGGGCATTGCCTAGCGAAAGTGCTGCCCGTGCACCTAGCGAAACTGCCTAGCGAAACTGTGCTAGCGAAACTAAGACCTGACCTAAAAACCAAACTTGTGAAATTTGCTTAAGTGTTATGCCATGACTTACATGATTATGCTATGATGAAACATGTTTGATATCTGATTTATATGAACCCTTGTTTATGATCAACCATTGGTGTCGTGTGTCGGTATGTCGAGTCATAGTTGCAACGTGCTATGTTATGGGCCATAGTGACGTTAAGTAAAGATTAGACACGAAACTAATACTTAAGACCTAAACGTGTTCTAGGTCTTCGTTAAGCAAACATAAATTGGATTACTTGAAGTGTAGCAGTGCAACCAAAGGTGAGTGTCACTAACCCGCTTACCGTGAGTCCGTTTGGGCCACACCGAGTAACTTAACGAAAAACAATGCTGATAAACTCTAGAGTGCTATGCACCTACCAATGAACAAGAGAACTCGGGATGCTCGGCACCCACTTGATGAACTGAAGTGTTCTATGGGAAACACTTGTGGACTACAAACAAACTATTTTACTGAAACAAAACTGAAAACGTTTTAATATGGCTAGTGTAGGTTAAAGTCTGAACCACATGATATCACATGTTTTCTAAGGATGCCTTATAACTTTAAAGTCCTCAACTTAATTGTGCCATTAATTTGTGAAAGCGAGGGGATGTTGGGTAGATCTACTGGAGTTTGACAAGCTCCGCCCCGTGGCACGGGGAGTGTACGGAGGAACAATATCAGCCTATTTGACCGTGGTCCCGAGAGGACACGGGGGAGGCAAAAACCGCGATGACGTATGTCCGCACCGTACGGGATGGCTCGGCCCCCACAAAATAAGTCAGCTTTGGTACAAACTTCCTTAGAGCATGGAACAACGGATTAGCTACCCGCGATATCGGTTGAGTCCTTTAACTTTACGGAACTAGTACATACCCGATGACGTAGGTCACGGACAAACCATTTATGAACTGAGATTTAATTACGAGCATTGCTTTTCACAAATAAATAACTTGTAAGTATACCTTGACACGTATTATGTTTATGAGACCGGGCCAATGCATGACAAGCCCACTGTGAACTCACCAACCGTTAGGTTGACACTTGCGTGGTTTAAACTTTTGCAGATCGCTAAGGAGTATCCACCGGAGGTTGGCACGGCACGTGAAGACTCTTATTTTTGATTTAACTTAAATTGGGGATTTATAAAACAATGAATTTGTAAGGCACGTGGTTAGTGCCAGGATAATTATTTTTCCGCTGCGTATGTAATTTAAGACTTTGATTTATAACTTGTGTTTGAACTAACCCTGATTCGTTTAGTATTTGTAACTATGGTTGTGGATCCTGGTCTAGTCGCGCCCCTTAACGGTATAAACTCCGTTAGTGGTATTTTGGGGGTGTGATTGACACCCCCGCTCAGCGGTGCACGGGATGCACCCTCCCGACTGGCGGTCGGACTGAGATCAATGTTAGCCTACCCACCGTGATCCGTCAAGACACGAGAAGGCAAATTCATAGGTACCACTATCAAAACATTGTCAGCTTTGGTTACGAACAATTTATGTGTACATAACTATAGGCTAGCTACCTACGATATGGAATTTACTGGTCTTATGATATTAATTGTGTTTTACCTGTCTTTATTCATAAACATTAGGTCTACTTGTGACGGGTAGACCGCTTTACTGAACTCACCAGCCTTGGCTGACACTTGATTGTTGAATGCTTTTCAGGTTGCTTGGAGGATCATGGATGGCACGGGCGTTGGAAATACTTACCTTTTGTAAAACCCTTTTGGAAATTATATTTCAGATACTTTAGTAATCACTTTTACTAAACAACAACCTTGTAAACTTTTAAGGCTTCCGCTGATTTTGTGAAATTTAAACTTTGATTTATTAAATGTAATACTTGACTTGTTTACCCTTTAACTATGGCTTGGTTGTAACTAAAGACTTGGATCCTGGTCTGGATCACACCCCCACACGGTTATACTCCGTTAGTGGAAATTGGGGGGGGGGGTGTGACAGATTGGTATCAGAGCCATTGGTTACAGCGAACTAGAATATTTTAAAAGTAAAATTTCTAAACTGTAACTGTTTTTGAAAACTTTGGTTACGACCCATTCCCAAAAGTATTGCCCCGCGTGCTGAAGATGATCCTCACTTAGAATTCCTTGTTTATGTCGGTGTAGGAATTGGAATTTGGGTAGAAATTTTTCTTTCCCGAGACATAGAAATTTTGGAGATTTTGAATCTGAATTTTTTTTTCTAAGTATAGTCTTAGCGTACTTGTCACATCCTTCTTAGCGAACTTCTGTTAGCGAACTTGAACCTTTGTTCTTAGCGAACTTGTACTGCTCTTAGTGAACTTCCAGCTAGTAAACTTGACCATTCTCCTTAGCGAACTTGATATGCCTTAGCGAACTTGTTGGCTTCTTAGTGAACTTAAAAATGACCTTAGCGAACTTGATGAGGCCTTAGCGAACTTCATCTCTTCTTAGCGAACTTGTTATGTGCTTAGCGAACTTTAGTTGTTCTTAGCGAACTTGTTCCTAGCGAACTTGTTCTTAGCGGACTTGAATGGTTCTTAGCGGACTTAAACAGTTTCTAGCGAACTTCAAGGGGACACTTGGAAGAATTTACAAGAATTGGTTTAGAAATTGTTTGTACCACGTGTTAGAATGCACATTTCCCTCTGCGTGATGTATACAGGACCATCAAGAACCCTATTGGGGTAAGACCCACCTAGGATGCAATCAGAGAGGGTTTCCTTTTAAGCATGTATTCACCATCCTTTTTACTTGGTTACATCAACAAACTTGAATGATTAATCGTAAGTGCTTGTAGTTATGCACTAGCTTCATGAATTGGGCAAGACCCAATGTTTAGGATCCTGATATCTTTACGGACCTGTTTAACCCTTAACAACATTGTTTGTTTTGAATGACCTGGGTAGGTTTACCTTTAGGCCTAGATCATGGTAATCTAGACTCTAAGACAATGATCTAACATATCCTCAGCTTAACTGATCGTACTCTCTTATAACATATATAGGAGTCGTAGTAGATTCTATTCGGGTAAGACACCCATTAACACACAACGAGAGTACCTTTATAGTAATGCGTTAGTAAAGAACGTCGTTTAACCTCATTTAGGGCAGCACTGAATAGAATCAGATGATTTCTCATGGGATGCTTGTAACTGCGTCTGCTACCCTAGAATGCTGACACTCTTTTCCTTGGTCAGTTTAGACCTTACACTTTAATCGCATAGTTGTTGTGTGGTAATTCAACGTGAATGTGACTTTAGTAACATAAAAGAAATCAGGCATGTGATGAGTAAGCAATATGATATTCTCTCTGTATATAAACATATGTGTGTATAACGGATTCGTGATTGAGTCGGACAATAACTACTCTATATCTTTAAGTTAAGTTGGGGGCATTGTAGCACGCCCTGCCCATACTCCTACTGAACCACTTACTTACGAAAGAGAACCTACGGTGAACTTTAAATTAGATGAGTTGTTATTCTCAGAACTTGTCTCCTTGGCAAATCCCAGTCACTTACCTTTGATTTAATGACCACATTCTTGATACTTACCCCTTGGAAACCACATACTACCCCATCGTACCTGGTAGCTAAAGTAAGAGGAACCAGCGTGACCATACAAGGTAAATTACCATTACGGGTGCACACGTAAATGTAATTTACAGTGTATGGAAGCCCTGGGGAATTTTGCTGGGCAAACCATCAGTTGTAAGGAATACAACCTTTCGTTTCAAAATCTTATGACATCAAATTCTCAAGCTTATGGGACTCAACCATATGGTTGAGGACATCTATCAATGTCCGTTTCTCTATCACACCCGATCTTGTCCCTTTCTAGATATGGCTCCCAACCTACCAGAACTCCTTTAAAATGCTTTTTCAAGTGATAACCCCAGTAAGACACCGTATTACTCACACCATCCGATGACGAGATCTCCCCTCGCGACGAGCGGTCTGTGGTTTAACTCTTAACTGATTCTGGTTTATTCGCAATCCTAACTCTACTCCTATGACATTAACCGCCATAACCATTCTTCAAGCTCTCACAAATGTGCAACAACTCCATAAAAGCTAACCTGACAAGACCCAGACATCTATAATGGATAATTACACCTCAACTATTGGAACCAACCTTTCGGTAGGAAAATCTTGTGAAGTTCTCCTCTCTTGACTAATAGTCTCGTCAAGATTTTTTAAAACACTTTATACCTCACTAAGAACGCAATCTCACCCAATGGAGTGATGTTGGTGAAATAACTTCCTGAACCCGTACGCCCTGTTTCGTCCTTAACACTCGATTCATCTGTGAACTTGATTGCCAGCAAATCTTTTCTCTTTACTATCTCTTATAACTTGGGTGGTCTTCAAGCCTTGAGCCATCATGGCTAGTTAACCTCATCAATGACATTTCCATGCACTTCCTTGTCAGAAGCTCCAGTATGACAAATAGTGACAACCAACAATAAGCAATAGGCAGCGGTATGCTAGGAAAGTTCCACAACATCATGCGTTGCTACCCATTGTCCTCATTCCTCCTTCTCTAGAAAGACTTTCCTTGGAAACCCCTGTTTCATAACCAATGGTGACTGAACCAAATGATTGATTCGAACTCTCGATAACACGCGTAAGGAAGTAGATTGACTCCAGATTTGGCGAAGACACGTTTGAATTCATCGTATATGCGGCGAGCTACCCGAGGATCACTGAAAGCGACCCAAGTACCTGATATTTTTTTATTTTTATTTTTACATATTATGTGCAATGCGGCTTTTCGATACGTAGTAGACCCCGTGAAACCTTGGCTACAACTCGTACATTCATTGAAGTCAGCTAGTATTTTGAATTCGTCAGCACTTGGTATTTCGGAAACCTACTCCTACTACACGTTTGAACTTTTACTTACTCTTGAGGGCCGATATAAACTGGTGTTCTATTCTTCTGTACGGTGCCACCGTCGACACAATCGCATTGATAATGGTCAACCCAAATCGTTTTCTCTGGATTCGCGTCAATTGTACCGTATGACTCTCTTCGAAAACGTGCAGTTGCAACTACCCTACACAAGCTACCTCGCCCTTCATCCTGAATCTGTAATCCCATACTTGACATCATTTATGCTTATACAAATAGCCTTTTAGTCATTAGAACGTCGCCCTTATTTTGGATCTTTACCGGAAGGTAATATGCGTAACGATATATCCCATGTTGGCGAACCTCATCTTAAACCTGAACG
>JBCNJP010002274.1:0-17204 GCA_039602395.1 Deinandra increscens subsp. villosa | reverse complement strand
CCTCGCTCTCCCACATGGTAGCCCGCCGCCAAACCATCAAACTGACCCATCGCTCGAGTAGCCTCCATATAACGAAACAGAGCGTCCTGATATACGGTGCTCTCCTGCCCCGCGTTATAAGCCAACACCATACCATCATCCAAAAGCCATCGGATATCCTCCCTTAATCTGGCCACCAGAGCACCATTCTGAGTAGCTTTCACAGCATGAAGGGTATTGGTAGTCGGAGTTATTCGGAGCTCTAAAGCTGCTCGCGCTTTTACCACTTCAATTAACTAGGAGTCTTTCTGGATAAGTTCTCCATCAATCTTCACAGATTGCTCACTGGCGCGGGCAAGGTCATCCCGCAAGGTCTGATTATTCTTTTTAGCGTCCTCCTTGGTGGATTGGGCGGTTGAGAGTTGGCTTCTTAAGGTTTTAACTTCTCCCTCCCGCGCATTATAAGTCCTGTAAGCCCGGGAATGAACCTCTGTGGCCTTTTGATGTTCTAGCTCGGCTTTATCATGAGCGGCCTGTAGCTCTGCAAGCGCAACCTTCAGCTTGGTGACCTCTGCCGCAGCAAGTTCGGCCCGAATTTCCTCTTCTCTGCGTTTGGCCTCCGTGCGCCTCACTTTCTCGGCCATATAAAGCGCCTTCTTCTTTTCCACTAACACCTCCAACCTCCTTTCCTCCGCTAGAATCTTCGCCTGCTCATAACCCTCCTCATGTTGCGCATCAATGTGATGCCTATGAAGGATTTCGGACAAAGCCACGACACTCCTCATAATACCCGCAACTGCCTCAACACAGAGTTCATCGTTTGTCAACCAATGAAGGCGATTTATCTCGGCGTCAGGAATCCCATAACGAAGAAACTCCCGCTGCTTTTCATATGTAACCAGCATACCAGGAACATAAGGGTTAGCATTGGTATTGAGCATGTCAAGGTTGGCCCTATTGGGATAACGAACCAAGGTAGATGAGGAGCTTGAGGGGCCAGAGCTCACCTTGCTGGTCGAAGGAGGAGTGTAAACCACTACATCTCGCTGAGGCGAGGCAACACTAGTAACAGATTTTTTAGCGTGTTCCTCCTCCAAGTGCCTCTCCTCCATTCTTTTTTCCTCCGCGCGCCTCTCCTCCGCGCGGAGCTCCTCAACAGCTTTTCTTCGAGCCTCTTCATCAGCCTTGGCTTTCCGCTCAGCTTCCTGCCTTTGAGCTTCTTCATCCCTCACCACCTCCGTCTCCATACTCACTGCATAAGAACCATGCAAACATTTCTTCTCAGCCTCCTTCCTTTTGATAGAGGCATCACGCTCTTTCTGTAATTAAGCCTCATGCGTCGCCGAGGAATTCTTACGAAAAAGACTCACCGCTAAATCGGCCTCCTCTCCAACGTCCAGCATCTGGTCGACAAAGGCTTCTTCCTCCGCCTTTCGGTTGACTTCTTCCATAACGGAGGACAAAGCAAACAAGCCTTTGCCTTTGCCATGGGGCTGAGCCACCGGGCGGGAGGATTCTCCTGGAGAATTCACCTTCAAATCACCTGAAAAGCGCATCAAAAATTAGGAATTTCAATAGGAAAATGTGGAAAGAGAAGAAAGAGGAATAAAAACTTACTCGTGTGTGATTCAAGAACTTTATTGGCAATGTTAATCCCAGCTTTCCTGTGCTTGGTGGGGGGGGGGGACAACTTCCTTCCTTCTTCGCTTCTTTGAAATACCAGGGGAATCCGGACCCGCCACGGAGCTAGAAGGACCATCCGCCATAGCGCCTATGGATAAAGAACTCCTAAGCAGCGGAAGAGGAACAGGGCCTCAATCATCTCTTTCCTCACCAGGAAAAACCACCCCGGAAATACCGCTCAGTGGCAGGTATTCTTCCATGTACTCCAATGGCGGAGACCCCGACAAACCCTAAGGTGTAAAATCACAAGCATTAGTAAGTCAACAGGCAGTGCGTCACAAAAGAAATAAGAAAAAATTTGAATACCTTCACAAAGCGCGCAAGCGCGCGCTTATGATCCCATGTACCATCTAATTGGGGAATCATAAAACAACAGAAGGTCTGCTCCAGCACGCTTGTTTCCTCCTCCGACCGCCTGTATGGGGAATACTTTAAACCCTTTCTAAGGAGGGGAAATAACAACTCTATCCACACAATAGGGCCTGTTCAAGAAAGAGAACAAACAATCACAAACACACGCTAAAAAGATAGAAGAAAGAAAGATTACCTGGTTTAAGGGAATTTGACTAGAATAAAGCCTGGTCCGACATCGCCATCCACCATAGGGGACAAAAGTCCCTGCGAATCGAATAGATATATTGTTTCAGGCAACATCCTAGCCAAAAGACTCAAACAGAACAATGCAGATCATGTAAGGCGGAAATATCACTTGTTAGTGCGGATCCTTCGCGGCGCATAAAATCTGGGATTAAACTATCATTTTCCAAAATGCAACTTATACCCAACCTTACCATGGATCCCTCGCCAAAACCCTAGTAATCGGTAGGATTGTTCCACATCCATACATATGCAGGAGACGCCATCGTCTCCAGAGACGCTTCCATATCAGAGATGGCTTCACCCCCTTCTTCATCAGCATAGCTACCGGAATAACGCCCGAGTTCACAAAAAAAAACTTTTTTCTCCACATCCTATCACCACTGGCACTGGGAATGGCCCCTAGCATGTTAACCCCAGGCCGTTTGTCAAAAGTATACCAATCACCCTTCTTGACTAAAACAAAGAAAGCTTTGAAGAGTTCTATGGTTGGAATCCTTCGAAGACTTCTCAAAACATATTCGAAGTGACTTACCTTCACAAGACCAAGGGGATGGAATTGGAAAAGATGAATCTGGTAGGCCTAAAAAAAGCATGAGCAAAACACCCAGAAAATATGAATGCAAAGATGAGAAAAAGCAAAAAAAAAATTAGAATATAGGGCAATTTTACCAGGTGGACATTGGGTAACTAACCCACCCGCAGGGGGTAATTCCACTCCATAAGTAGGATCATCTAACGCGTAAAATTTAAGAAAACGAAGAAAATATGGTTTCTTCCAATCGATAGGGTACTTAGACACTGAAGACATGGCAAGGAAGAAGAGAGAACGAAAGAAGAAAGAAGTTTCGATCAAGCGAGAAAGTTGCAGAAAAAGCCTTTAGGGTTTTCGAAGGAGGAAGAAGGTAAAAAATAAAATGTGGGGAGAAGGGGTTTAAGTACTTAAACTGTTGACACCCCACGCAATCCCCGCCGTTGAAATTGATCAGGTAGAACGCGAGGATGATGACATGTGGAAGTGACAGTTATAAAAAGCTGTGTGAAAAACTCTTGCTTACCCCCGGGCGACACGTGCCCCTACGAAATAGTAAAATCAGAATGACGTCCCCCTACCGCCGAAAAACAGGGACTGATGGCTGACGTTTGACAACCAACATTAAATGCTCCTATTTCCCCCCTATTTTTTACAAAAATTTCCATTCTTATCTTAATCATAGGAATTAAATATAATATCCCATAGAAAAGGTGAATATTGTCAGCATCTACAAATGATAGAAAAAAGGACAACACATCAACAAATAAAGGGGTCCCGCATTATATGCCATCCGCCAAAATAATGGTCACGCAAAGACTTCCGCCAAACGTTCCTTCCGCCAAAGTCACCCAAACAACTTCAGCCACCACAATGCCCGACAAAAAATCTCTCACTCATAGTCTCGCGCTAACACTTACGCACAGGACTAGGGAAGACTTGAAGAGGATAGATATCGAATCTATCATTTGGGCCTAAAATCCAATGCGCCTTGGAGCCCAATAAGAAATGTTGATTGGGTCAGCCCACAAGTATTTCTTAGACTTGTATGAAAATAACTCAAAGCACCAACGCGCATGAAAGACACGCTTACACATACACAGGCCGTTGTGCAAAAATTCTCCACTAAGGAATGGTCCCCACTATTACAAACCCACATTCTGCATGTGGTCCTGGACCAATGAGGAAGTGACACGCGTAACAGAGAAACACCTGAATTATTCCCTCACACGCCTTGTCCTACACGTCCTGACGTCATTTGTCTCAAAGAAACCCTAACAGTGAGCCTATAAATAGTAAACTATAGATCATCAGTACAGGTACATTATCTCTTTCACTCTCACTCTCTCCATACTCAGATTCTCTCATACCGATCACTTACTCTCACGCCGGAGGACCAATACAGGGGTCCCTCTCCGGCTCATCCTGTAACGCCTTAACGCGTTGTTCTAGTGTGCAGGTTTTCCATCATCTATTTGGAGTTGATTCACTCGAAAAGCCTTAGAGATCATCATTCACCATTTTCCTAGTTTTGGTGACTTTTGTTCTCTTCAGAAACCATAACCCAAATCTACCCATTGAGAAGTAAATGCGTAGAAAGTAACCATCTACATTGTGTTATTTCTATTGCTATAAAATACAATAACATTGATTAACGTCAAAGTGTAGGTTGGAACCAAGTGTGATAAGGCCACCTTGGATGCCACTACATATTGAATCAAGAGCCTACTTCACAAGGTAAAACCAGAGCATGTACCTTTGTTTAGTATTTTGACATGGTCAAAAATGGCTCCAAGTCTCATGTTTATTATGTAATCAGGTAAGATCAATGAAGATAGGGGGATCTTGTGCATTAGGTCTCTGTGGGGTTGCAGGTGGAAGAATTTAGAAATTTGATGAGCTCGGATTTAGTGGTCCTTGGTATGAAAGTTCTTTTCTGTTTCTGCTTATTTGAGATGCCAATTTCAACCAACTTATTTATGGAAGGGTATATTCAGGTTATGTTTTATTTTTCTCTAACGGGTCAATTGGGCAAAACACACACACACATCACTAAAGCAAATAGAAAGGTTGCTATCAGTCTGAATATACTGATGGAGCCCAATCTAAATATACTTGGGCTGACTTTGCTATCAGTTTGAATATCATGACTATCTTTATGATTAATAAAAGTTTATATCAGTTAGGATTTCATCATATTTATTTTCCTTATTAGCATTAAATGGTATCGGTTTAAATAGGACAACATGGGGCAAAAAGATTATTGATTGTTTTGTCCATTACTTGTATTTTAGTTCCTCTAATTGCATTCGAGATTTTTCTTTAATTTTTGTCCACCTGCTAGACAAAAATCTTAGCATAATTTGTTTATAACGAATTATTGTTCATATACATGGAATGATTATAATTGTTGTTGTCAACTTCTAATCGCAATTGAAAGTTGTTCATGTGTTGTTAATCTCTAAACCGATTTAAAACAACTATGGATTAAATAACATATACATAATGAATCATGTTTGCTTCAGCTGATTATGGGGTTCTAAAGGTTGAAGTTGCTTCTTTGCCTTCGTCTTTGAGGTAAAACATCTTTTTCTGTATATTCAAATTTGTTTCAGCTGCTATTGTTATGTGGATTTAATATAATTTCAGGGCAAAGGGTCTTGAATATTACAGGTATGTAATATTCTATGTTTAATTTTGGTATACTATTTATTTCTTGATATTTGATTCTAACGAAGTTCATTGAATCCAAATTCATTACGAACTTTTATAATTCCAATTTCATTACTATTTATTACGAACTTTTGTTGATGTGAGGTGATCGAATTGAAAACATGTTCTATGATTGTGAGATTGAGAAAATCAAACTAACATTATGACGTCAAAGGTGTCTCCTTAATATTTATTATCCAAACTTCTTCATTGCGATTTGAAATCTACATGCTGAAACATTTAGGTTCTCTGTTTATTTTACCAAGTGAAATTCAATTGTATCAACTTCACTCCTAATGATCACCGCCCTATCCAGCCATCTGACATGTATGGGAGTTTTAGTAGCCAGAAGATAAAGCATAAAGAGGACCATTTGAGTATTTAACGTGTGGAAGTTGGATAAAGAAGCTATTGAATCTATTAAATATATGGATTAGTGGCTTACTTGTACCTAGAGTTTCGCCATCATCACGGTATCAACATGTCGCGGTAAGTAACAACTTTCCATACAAGCCACACCTGTTGAAACAGTCTTGTTAATGTCTTTTGATATTTGAAAATGAAGAGTAAAAGGATTTTATCCCGGATTTTAATTTTTTTGACTTTAAAACTCAGTGGTGTTTCATCAGGTTATTGTTGGCACTAGATTTCCTGTCACGGGAGGTGCTCTTAGGGTAGGGTGTATGTTTGATGGTGAAGCAGCCGTTGCAAGTTGATTTTTGGTTTAATTTTGATACTTGACATACTGTTAAAATGTATTTGATGCTCTGAAGCAGCCCGTGTGTTTGATGCTGTGAAGTACATATTGTAATATATATAGGCTCATTTACAGCCTACTGAAGATGGTTTTTTAAGAATTCTATTCGTAAATATAGGTACATGTTCTTGCAGTCACATGCTGATGTTGGTTCTCTTCAATTAGGGGATGAGTAGATAGACTCTGCAATAGATGCAGGTGGCATAGGAGTTCAATCATTTGACAGCTTTGACTATACACGGGCTCTCTCTGAACAAGTGGAGATTTCAACACCCAAGTTTGAAGAAGAACCTGTTGGCTTGAATGAAGAGAACACTACTGGATCTAATGAAGACACTGAAACTGATTCTTCAGGCACTGAATCTCTGATATCTGATACATATGATGCCATGGCTACACTTCTAGGTTCTTTTTCTTCACATTGCTTTCTTTTTATTGCAGATTATTTCATTGTTTCTTTCACCTTTACCATTCTAAGATCATGCTTTTTCTATTAAATGACTTACATCTTTTTTCCTTTGCCACAAGGGTGTTTTCAGGTCTCTATAAACATTAAGGAGTTAGAAGAGTTATTCAAGGTTGATAGGGCTAATGCAGGTCTTGCTTTATTTGAAGTGTCGTATTTGTAGATAACTTTTCATTAGAAATTTGTCTATTTGTATTAAAACTGAAAACTTATGTATGGATCATGAATTGTTATTGTTAATATCATTTGGTTTTTATGTTTTTTTATGTTTATTGTCGTTTTTATTTTACAAAAATAATGAAAAGAAAATCTCTATTTACACGAAATGGTCACGCTTGCAATTATTAATGCGTGACTATATGATAGAAATGGCCACACATATGATAAATTAATGTTACTATATGATAGAAACGGCCACGTTTTTTTTTGTTATAAATATGTGGCCATTGTTTACCTTTAGCCAGACTTTTCAGATGGAATGCTAGATTCTAACAACCTTTTAGCCACGTTTTAAGAAAAGTCATGTGGTCGTTGCTACCCTTTAGCCACACTTATAAAAAACTAATGTGGCCATTGCTACCTTTTAGCCACACATTTCAAATGCATTTCTTGATTCCAACATCCTTTTGCCACGTTTTTTTTTAAAATATGTGGTCGTTGCCTCCTTTTAGTCACGCTTTTCAGATGGAATGCTTCATTCCAGCAACCTTTTGCCATGTTTTTTAGAAATAAGCGTGGCTAAACAAAATTTTTAGCAAATTCATGTGGCCATTGCTACCCTTTAGCCACAGTTATAGAAAATTCATGTGGCCGTTGCTACCCTTTAGCCATGCTTATAGAAAATTCATGTGATCGTTGCTACCTTTTAGGCACACATTTCAGATGGAATGCCTGATTTCAACAAAAATATTGATACCTTTAGCCACTTCTTTTAGTTGCTACAGCCACTAATATTTAAGTGTGGTCGTATGGTACCTACGGTCACGGGACCTTTGGTCACGATTGAAGTGGAAAGAAAAAACGTGAACAAAGGGTTTTAGCCACGTTTTTTAGTGGCTAAAGCCCCTTATTGACGTAGTGATTATTACAAAATGATGTGGATGCTTATTCATGAAAAACTATATGAAATTTAATAAGAAAAATGTAATAAAAAAACATGATTTTTGTAAACAAAATATAAACTGAAAGCCCAAATGAGGTTGTTGGGCATGTTAAGGGTTTCTGGCCCAACTATTTTATACTGGGCTTATAACAAATCAAACCAGTGGCCCAATTCATTGTATCAAGTGGGCCTGGCCCAACCTGTCGCACATAATCTGGATTATCCTCTGGCCCGTTTACCGAACCTGACGAGTTAAGCTTGTTAGGAGCGGGTTACCCGACTGTTGTTGGGTCCGATTCTGACGCAGCGGTTTCTGGTTCCTCTTGAACCGACCCGTAAGCATCCTGGTCCGATTATATATCCGGTTCATTGGGTTTTCCGGTCAGTTCGTTAGGTCGAGTGGGCTCTCTTATTGGGCCGGGTTGTTTTTGTGATTGTGTATCTAGTTTTGCATGCATGCATGTGTGCATGCTTATTCCAAGACCCGAACCAACTTCACTATGATCTAGTGAGGTGACTCGTGCCATTGCATGTGATATATCTGACCCGGGGTTCCCCTAGGCGACCTGGTTGTGGGTGAGGTCTGACCCGTTCCTAACGATGATCCAAGGTTTATTTCATTGGTTTCATGTCATCAAATAATCCGATTTACGGTAACAAAAAGGTTTGTAAGTTGTTTTATTAAACAAAAGTGCTTCATTGGTTAAATTATTACATGGAAACCAATTATAGTTGTGTTTTAACTAAAATCCATTGAACGCATGTTGAATTTAGTGGGTTTGTGACATTCTCCCTATCTTAGTCGATTACCTAGCTACATATAACCTTCCAGCATGTACAAACATAAATCTATAATGAAAATACTAACCTTGAATCTTGGTAAGAGACACAATTTCGTGGGTGAATCCTAGCTTCCAAGTTATGCTCCTAGAATCCCAAATCACGATAAAATTTTAGAGGAATACTAATCTTTGAATCCTCAATGAATAATATTTACCTTAGGGAACAAGAAGTGTATATCAAACAACCTCCTGGCTTTGAAGACCCTCACCATCCAAGCAGGGTATGCAAGCTGATCAAAGCCCTGTATGGCCTCAAACAAGCACCTATAACCTGGTATGAAACTCTTTCAAACTATCTTCTAGAGAATGGCTACACGAGAGGAGCTATTGATAAAACACTTTTTGTCAAAAATGTTGGTGAGGATATGCTGATGGTACACATTTATGTAGATGATATTATTTTTTTGGTTCATCTAACACTATGTTGTGCAAGGAGTTTAAACTTTGATGTAGTCGTGATTTGAAATGAGCTCCATGGGAGAATCAACATTCTTCTTGGGACTACAAGTGAAGCAAACTGCAGCTAGGATTTTTCTGAACCAGCCAAAGTATATCCAAGATATGCTAAAGAGATTTGATATGCAGGCATGTTCAAGTGCTAAAAATCCTATCTCCACTTCCCACAAGTTAACTAATGACTTAAGTGGCAAGCCTGTGGATGTACACATGTACAGGGCGATGATAGGATCACTGATGTATCTCACTGCAAGTAGACCTGACATCATGTTCAGTGTCTGCCTATATGCAAGATATCAGTCCTCTCCAAAGGAGTCTCACATACTAGCTGTCAAGAGAATTTTCAAATATTTGAAGGGTCAACCAAAACTGGGGTTATGGTATCCCAAAAATTCTGACTTCTCTCTTAAAGCATTCACCAACTGTGACTATGGAGGATGTCACATAGACAAGAAATCAACATGAGGAGGATGTCAATTCTTGGGTGAAAGATTTGTTTCCTGGTAGTGCAAGAAGCAAACTTGTGTTTCTACATCAACTGTTGAGGCTGAATACATCGCTGCCTCAAGATGCTGCAGTCAAGTTCTTTGGATCCAAAATCAGATGCTTTATTATGGGATAACCTTCATTGAAACTCTAATATTTACAGACAACAACAGTGCCATCTCCATCGGTAACAATCCAGTCAAGCACTCCAAAACAAAGCACATCGATATAAGGTATAACTTTATTAGAGATTGTACTGAAAAGAATCTTATTAATTTGTTCAAAGTTAACACCGATCATCAACTGACTGACTTGTTTACGAAAGCTTTTGATGAGGCAAGATTCTTCTACCTCATCACAGCCATTGGGATGATGAACTTTGATTAACTAAAAACTTTTCACAATCTTAATAAAAGAAAAATTCGTCTCTCAGAGCCCATCTCTTGATACAAAAAGAAAAAGAAATCTCTTGTGTTAATTGGAAATCATCTCAGTTCATAGTCAGTAACTAATTGTTGTCCAACTATGAAAATTTAATACCAAATTTGAAAAAAAAAATCATGTGTTTTGGTTTTCAGTTTCATGTTCCGGTTCAACCTGTGAGAAGAGACCTTTTGAAACTCTCCGGGTGAACTTCAACCGGAAAAAGCTTTGTAATTACGTGGTAGAAGTATTTTGAAAACAATTCTTCCAATGGGAAAAATCTTCTTCTTAAAGTTCAAACGGAGGAAATTTGGTTTTTAAAATAAAGGAGAAAATGGGTTCCGCTTGAACTTCCGTGTCAACAAGTCAAAATCATTTTTCATCAAATTACCCGGAAGGCATACCTTTTTAAGCGGATACACAATAAATTACCCATTAAGTTTTTAACCATTAAATATTCGAGGTTTTAGTAAATATCCTTTTGGATAATGGCATGCTTTAACGTGTTGTACCGTATAACCCAAAAAGCACAAGTCACATCAGTTACTGAATGGTTGCGTTAAAACCTCTCTCCTCCACGTCAGCGACGAAAAAGGTAAAAAGCCCTAGATTACCGCCATGTCCCCATTTCTTACAAAACCCACTCCCAAAATTCTCTCAAACATCTCCATAACTTCCACAAACTGTATTTCTCTCTCAAAACCATAATCAATAGTGGCTCCCAAAGCAAGTACAAGTGGCAAGAAGCTTGCCAGCGATACGAAGTTCCCTGTGGAACACAATCTGTTGGCTTATCTTGAAGCGCCCAGTAAAACTGATATTTACAATGGCATGATCGAATTCTTAAAGAACTCCCACCTTCATCACGCGCTGACAGTTGAAGCGGTGATTTTTGAAGAAATCATGGAAGAATTCTGGTCTCATGCTAGGGTTGTTGAAGATAGCAATAGTGGTGAAGCAATAGTGTCAATTGTTCAAGGCACTGAAGTGGAAATATATGAGGCAAAAATTAGAAAAGTGTTAAAGTTAAAGGATGAAAATGGTTATGTGTTTGTAGACTCCAAAGTGTACCTGCCACTGTTCAGGGATATTAGGTATGGAGGTCCATTAGAAATTAAGACAATCAAGAAAGGGCAACTCCCATACAAATGGAGGTTCCTGGCCCACACGATTTTGGTTTGTCTAACTCCCAAGAAAGGAGGTTTTGATGAACTTGCCGCTGAACAAGCATCGGCATTTTATGCAGTAATCAAAGGTTAAAATTTCAATTTTTCAAAACTAATTTTCAAAGGCCTAAAGGAAAACACCACACCATAGTATGTTTATATCTATCCCATATTTTTAACTTGCATTCTTGTTGAGGGTGTATTTTCAGGATGCTCGCAGGAAGCTCACACATCGCAGGAATCCTATTATCGTCTGGGAATCCCATTCATCCAGGTATCCTGATTAATTTATTTTTAACTAACCCTCATATTTGCCACGTGTTTATTTGACCAGGTTTCGACGAAGTCATCGACTACCTCAGAAACTTACGCCCCAGCTAAAGAAGATCATGGACCAAGTGAAAGAAGAGGCCCTTAACGGTCGAATTAGTTGGATAGTAGGATCCCGGGAATCCCGAAAAGTTTGTTACCATTGTATTCGTTATATAAATCGAGGATTCGATCAGTAGGAACACACACAACTCCTTCACACTTTAGTTCTGATAGCATACGATCTCTGTAACACTTAGCTTGATCGATTATACCTCCAAAATACTTGTAATTTTCAGTTTCCTATCAATAAAATTGTGAGGAAGCAGGCTCTTAAGGCCGGCTCCGAAGGTTTTTTTGCTAGGATTCCTAGAGGCAACTCGAAGAATCCTAGATTTTTCCCTCGTTACATCCTTGTGTTCAGCTTTACATTTCAAGCATATTAACAAGCACACTACCTCACATTCTAAGTTTGGAATACGAAACTCCTTTGTGAATTTTTGACCAAAACAGTTTGGCGCCCACCGTGGGGCGAGTGGTGCTTAATCTTACCAAAATCCTATATTTCATTCACTTCATTTGATCTCCGATCCCAAAGATGTCAAACCCGTAAAAAACTGTCTCGGCCTCTACATCGTTCTCCATTCCTCCTCTTCCTTCCATTCCAGGAAGCCAGAAGAAGACTAATGACCATCAGAAGAAAGTGGACGAGCATCCAAGAAAAACTGATTATCCTGTTTTCACAGGATCCCAGGTTCAATATGTTGATCCTGTTATTACTAACAATGATTTGTTTTCCTTGATTAAGCAGGTGAAGAATCAAATGGATCAGCAAGAAAAAACCAATCAAACGGTGATGAAGGAAATTGAAGAGCTTAAGAAGTCTAAGAAACCTGTGGAGGTACAAAGTCCTCTATTTTCCAGGCATCTTGACTTCAACGCTTTAGGATCCTCAGATCCGTCTCGCTACAATTACAAATCAGCATCAGGATTTACTACAGCCCCTACAATGACTTCTCAGGCCGCTGGATATGCTGAAAGTACTGCTGGATTCTCAGGAGTTGTCCCACCAGAATCCTCACAGTCACGCTACAAGGGTCCTTGGATTCCGCCATTGTCGGGATCCTCAGCCTCGCCGTCTCAAGGATATCCTTTTTCTGCTGCAAACCCAAGCCAGAATCCCCAAGGAAATTAATACTCTAACCCTTCTGTCTCTGGAGGAATCTTCAAGACCAGCTCCTCAGAAGTGCATGATGGTGACGTCATCCCCATGCAAACAGCAGCCACTACAGAGCCGAGCTTCCCAGCGGGCTATGGATACAGTCCCAGGATTCCAATCCAGAATCCTGGCCCAGGTAGTATGTCCAATTCAATTCCTATCGTTTCTAACCAGGGTGCTCCTTATGATGCAGGTATTCATCCAAGTATCGCTAGGGAGCTCCAGAAGTTGAAAGAGATGATATCGAATGTTCCAGAGATCCTGAAACCTATTCCTGAAGTTCCTTTGGAAAGCCACAAGATCTCTAGATTTACTTGGCCAATCCCACGTATAGATCCCGAAGCGTTTCCAGACTCCAAGCATGAAGCTTTATGATGGAACCACAGATCCTGAGGAACACGTGGCACATTACCGGGAGCGTATGGAGATCAATCCCATTCCGATAGAAATCAAAGAAGCCTGTCTATGCAAAGGCTTTGGATCAACCTTAACAGGACCAGCCATGAAATGGCTAATGAGCATTCCTCCTAACACTATTACATCATTTTCTCATTTAGTTAACTTGTTTAACAATCAATTTTCTTGCAGCAGGACCTTTGAGAAGCTCACGGGTGACCTGTACCGAATAATTCAGAAGCCAGATGAACCTCTCAGGGAATACATTGCCAGATTTGGACGAGAATCTCTTGAGATTCCTAATCTGGATATGGCAGCAGCCGTGGAAGCCTTTAAAATGGGGTTCGCCAAAGATTCACGTTTTTATGATGACCTTGTCATGGCTCCTTGCAGGAACCTTGACGAAGTACGCAGTAGAACCTTGAGATTTATCCGTTTGGAAGATGACAAGAGGATCCACCAAAGATTGGAGGTTCCTAATTATGATCCCAATAGCAAGAAGGCGGAATCCCCCGGGAAGCCGTATAGATCTCGTCCATACTCCAAACCGGAAAATCACAAAGTCAATACCGTTGACCAAGATGATGATGATGAGGAGTATCCTAAGGTATCTGAATACTGTTTTTCTGTTGATATTGGTGGTTTGATGTGTGCTATGCAGGATCTAGGTGAAAAAGCAAGATGGCCCAGGAAGGATACCAAGCAAGGATCCTGGAAGGACAAGACCAAGTGGTGTGCCTTCCATGAAGATTTTGGCCACCTAACAGACGAATGTATAGCACTGCGAAAGGAAATCAGCTATCTACTCAGCAAGGGGCATCTAAAAGAATTGATAGGCAGAAAGAAGGTCAAGACTCAGGAAGCCGACAAGGTGCCTCAGAGAGCAGCTTCTCCACCACAGGATGCCCAGATAATCAACTTCATCTCAGGAGGCTCAGACATCTGCGGCACTTCGTATTCCTCAGCCAAGAAGCATGCTAAGGAGTCCAAATCTGAGCAGGGTGACACACCTGTCCGGATGTCCACCCTAACTCAGGACAAACTTATATCTTTTCATGAGAGTGATCGTTCTCATGTTCAGGATCCTCATCATGATAGTCTTGTGGTTACTTTATATATCGCTAACCATTTTGTTCGCAGGATCCTTATTGATAATGGAAGCTCAGTAAACATAATCCGTCTTGATGTACTCAAAAAGATGGGGATCCCAGAAACTGAAATAGTTGCAAGATCCTCAGTCCTAGTTGGCTTCAGCGATGAAACTAAAAGCACCGTTGGGGATATCAGGCTGCCGGTATATATAGAGGGGGTAAACTCTATGCAAAAATTATGTGTTATAGATTCTCTCTCTTGTTGCAATATTATTCTTGGCAGGCCATGGATTCACGAGATGAAGGCAGTCCCTTCAACTTATCACCAATGTATCAAGCTTCCTACACCTTAGGGAGTTGTAAGAATTGAAAGCGACCAGCAGGAAGCTAAGAACTGTTATTCAACTTCGATAAAGAACACCACTAAGGTGACGAAGGGATAGAAATTACAGAAAAAGGCACCTGAAGTGCAGGAGAATAGGGAGCTGGAAGTCAAAGAAGTGTCTCTAGACCCTGGAAATCCTGAAATCAAGGTGCTCGTGGGAACAAGCATCCCAACAAATGTTGAGCATGAATTATTCCAGCTTCTCAAAGCCAGAACTTCAACTTTCGCCTGAAAGCATGAAGATATGACAGGTATCCCTAAACATGTAATTACTCATAAACTTGGTTTAGGTCCTTCTTTCAGGCCTAAACAGCAAAAAAGGAGGAAGTTCGCTCCAGAGAAGAATATAATCGTCCAGGAGGAAGTCGACAAACTTCTCAAAACAAAGATGATCAGAGAAGTCAAGTATCCTAGATGGCTAGCAAATGTGGTGGTGGTCCAGAAGAAGAATGGAAAGTGGAGAGTTTGCGTTAATTACACAGACTTGAACAAAGCCTGTCCTAAGGATCCGTTTCCACTTCCCCATATTGATGCTATGGTAGATGCTACGGCTGGTCACGAGATGCTCACCTTCATGGATGCCTCGGCAGGATTCCAACAAATTCAGATGGAACCATGCGATCAGGAGCATACGGCTTTTATGACTCCAACAGCTATATATTGTTACACTGCTATGCCCTTGGGTTTGCGAAATGCAGGTGCCACCTACCAGAGGCTCGTCAATATGATGTTCAAAGAGCAACTGGGGGACACAATGGAAGTCTACATAGATGACATGGTGGTGAAATCCAAGAAAGCTGAAGATCACGTCAGGGATCTCCAAACGGCCTTCGACATCATTGATTAGTATAACATGAAGCTCAATCCCTCCAAATGCCACTTTGGGGTGCGAGCTGGAAAATTCTTAGGATACATGGTTACCGAAAGAGGGATCGAAACGAGCCCAGAGCAGATCAAGGTAATCCTAAATTTGAAGTCCCCATCAAACGTAAAAGAAGTACAAAGGTTGACAGGAAGAATCGCAGCACTCAACAGGTTCATTTCAAGATCCTCAGAAAAGAGTAAGGATTTCTACGATATCCTGAGGAAAAATAAGAAATTCGAATGGAATGAGAAGCATGAAGAAGCCCTGAAGTGCTTGAAAGACTACCTGTCAGCAGCCCCGTTGCTAATGAAACTAGAAGATGGGGAGCCACTATATTTATATCTCGATGTTTCCGGAAGCTCAATCAGTGCAGTCCTGGTAAAAGACCATCAAGGTCAGCAGCATCCGGTATATTATGTAAGTAAAACTCTGCTAGACGCAGAATCCAGGTATTCTCACCTTGAAAAATAATTCTAGCTCTTATAATGGCTTCCACTAAGCTTAGACATTATTTTGAAACCCATACTATAATTGTGATGTCTAACTATCCTATCAAGGTAGTTCTCAGGAAGCCGGAAATGTCAGGAAGAATGGCTAAGTGGGCAGTCAAGCTGAGTGCCTACGACATCAAATATGAACCAAGAACAGCAATCAAGTCCCAAGCATTAGCTGACTTTATGGCGGATTTCAGCAGTGACATTAAACCAGAAGTTGAAAAAGAAGTCCAGCAGCTTGAGAAGCTCAAGGAAGACTGGATCCTCTATACTGACGGCTCCTCAAATGTCAGAGGAACAGGGCTGGGAATCCTGCTAAAATTGCCACAGGGGGACATAATACCTCTATCCATATCCTGTGAATTCCAGGCTACCAACACTGAAGCTGAATATGAGGCTTTAATTGCTGGATCACAGCTGGCTAGGGATATGGGAATCCTATCTATACAAGTGTTTGTTGATTCTCTCTTATTAACTAACCACTTTAATGGCACTTATACAGTGAGAGGGGAGAATCTGATCAAATATCTTGAAATTTTTAAAAAATTGTCTCTATTTTTTGAAAATTTTAGCATTTCGCAGGTACCAAGAGAAGATAATGCAGAAGCCGATGCCTTGGCAAACTTGGCTTCATCGCTCAGGATCCCTGAGGATGTCAAAATTCCAATAACTCACATCTTGATGCCAGCGATAGCTCTACAGGAAGCTCGGGCTGTTGACAATAATGCAGGCGTAGATGTTGAGAATCCTGAAGATGCTCAAGAATCCTGGACCTACCCGATCAGGAAGTATCTAAAAGACGGGGAGATTCCCAAGGGCGAAAATCCCAGGGCTTTTCGCACAAAGGTAGTACCCTATACTGTAATTGATAATATCCTATATAGAAGATCTCTTGCAGGTGTCTACTTAAGGTGCTTAGAGAAGTCAGAAGCTCTAGAGGTTCTTGAAGACATCCACAGTGGAGATTGTGGGAACCATACCGGGGGCAGAGCACTGTTCTCTAAAATTCTCAGATTCGGGTATTATTGGCCAACCATGAAGAAGGATGCCGCGATCTTCTCACAGAAATGCGATGCTTGTCAAATGCATGGCAATATCCTCCACCAACCTGTTGAGCATCTGCATCCTATAGTATCCCCATGGCCATTCATGAAATGGGGCATGGATATTGTGGGTAAACTGCCAAAGGCTCCTGGAGGGAAGGTGTTTATGCTTGCCATGACAGATTACTTCTCCAAGTGGAT